>OMPJ01046340.1:3465-19225 GCA_900312935.1 Carapus acus | reverse complement strand
AATTCCAGCCTCCTCCTAAAGCAGGGATGAGAGGCCCCAGTATGATTTTTGAAATTCGACACATCATGACACTTAATTCGGCTCAATGTTGTGATATTCTATCTACTGGTAGAAGTAGGTGCTGCAGCAAGAATTTGAATTTCAGCACCACAGGCGCTGTCCTACAGCAAATTTAGCTCGTCCATGAGCAAGGCACCCAACGCCAAACTGTTCCCGGTGTGTCTTAGTGAGACCACGCCCACCCTCCCCTCCAATAGCGAGGAGAGGAGAGGTAGTTACTAGGGATGTCCGATATTGGCTTTTTTGCCGATATCCGATATGCCAATATTGTCCAACTCTCAATTTACCGATACCGATAACTACCGATATTTGCGCCGGTAAACGCTTCAGGAGCGCATAGGCACTATTTCAGTGTAACGCAAGCATTATTGTATTTTTATCGGTTTTTATTTTATTGGTTTTAAAGCAAAAAATCCGATACCGATATTACATTTTTATGCTAATATCGGGTCGATAATATCGGTGGACCGATATTATCGGACATCTCTAGTAGTTACCCTCAGGATCACGTCCAACTAGCTTTGTGCTAGCGGCAGGTTCAACGCGAACATCTGGAATTTTAAAAAGCTTATGTAAGGATGAAAAATCACACCGACTCTCACAAGGAGAAACACAGCCGAGTGTGTAAAAAAAATAAAAAAATAAAAAAAACAATCACCAAAACATGGAGACGATGACGGATCGCTTACAGGAGATGAGATAATGTTCCGTAAACAAAACCAAAGCTCCAGCACAGGTGAGGAGGAGCCGGCAGCGACTGCGGCGGCGGTGGAATGAAGGGGCGCGCGGTGATATGATCAGCGCGGCGGAGTAATGAAATCAATGAAAGTGTCTTCTGCGCCGCCGCGCCGTGATTTGTGGGCGCTGCCGGCGCGGCGTCCGCGCAACATAGGTGCTTGTTTGCACAATGGCGCAGGATTTGTGGCAGCATGGAAATGCCGCTCCTCCCGCCGGCCGCGTCGGGCCAACACGGGCCGGGCAGTAGTTCACCAGTGACACATTGTTACGGCGTTTCCCTGGCACGGACTACACGGCGCCTCTGCATTCGCCGTTACTGCCGCTATTTTCCCTGACTTATGGCTCATCTCTCCGCCCTGCTTATCCTCCTCTCTTCTTCTCCCCACCCCTCACTCTTCCCCCTCTGTTTTTCCCTCCTCCACTCCTGTATATCACCTCCTACACAGGCCCCAAGCAGGAGATGATCTACGACTTCTGGCGAATGGTTTGGCAGGAGAACTGCTTCAGTATTGTCATGATCACCAAGCTGGTGGAAGTGGGCCGGGTAGGTTTTGCTTCCCTTTGTCCTGTGACCTCTCCCAGCTGCTCGGGAAGATGGATGCAGCGGGAAATGTATTTCTGGAGCTCGCTTTATCATTCTCCGTATATCAAAAGAGCTGCCCGACTCCATGTTGTGGGCGGAAATGGCTGCTTATGTGTGATCGCGAGTTATCACCTTTGGCTCCGACCTCTAAGGTCACAGCTTTGATGAGTCCAAGAGGCGACGTGGAGGAAAATTCGTCCTAATAGTACACGCTACCATCACAACAGCTGGTTTCTCCTGGAAATGGTAGCTGTGCGTTTTAGCAACCAGCTACCACAAGCAACTCCATTATAAGTCACTGGAGGTCAGACTGGCTTTCTTTCTTTCTTTTTTTTTTTTTTTTTTTACTCCAGATTTCATCTTTAGGGCATTTGTGGCCAAACTTCTCGAGGAAACAAAACTTCCTGCGGTCTGCAGGAAAGTTAACTGAGAACATGATCTGACTTAAGCGGAAAACTCTGAACATTGTTTCTAACAAAAGCACAGCGGGAGGCTTTGACGTCCTCGCTTTTGTGATTATAAGGACCGTAGCAACACAACCTGGCAATATATAGTTTCATCAGAATTATTTCTTACCTTTTGAGCATCGCAATCACATAGCACATAAGCACATAAGTATCAGTTTTGGCCACAAAATGGAAAAATGTGAAAATGACAATGAAGGTGCTTGCGCGAGGCATCTGTTATTACCGTTATTAGGGTTTTTTCCCCACGTCTGTCTGATCTCGCTCCAACAGTGTCACCAGCGTCCCTGAAGGACTCCCTATTGTCCGCATGGGGACAAATGTGTTTTCCCTCAAGCGCTGGAAAACGTTGACAGAATGCATCCAGCTGTGAAGCAAAATGCTAACCCCACGAAAGCACCGTATCAACAACAACGGCAACAACAACAAACCAAAGCAGCTATTGTGATATGAAAAAAAAGCAGGAATGTCGCCATTCCGGGTTAAAGGGGCGTCAGCAGATGTATGTGGCGCCCAGGGGGAGAAAACAACAAAAGCAAAATAGCTTCAGAAAGCGTGGAAGATGTCGGAAAAATAAGCAAAACATTCCAATAGGCTGGCAACAGATGTAAACACAGAGTGTTGATGAGTGTGTGTTGTCTGTGCAGATGAAGTGCTGCAAGTACTGGCCCGACGACACCGAGCTCTACGGCGACATCAAGATCACGCTGCTGAAGACAGAAACGCTGGCGGAGTATACGGTCCGGACCTTCGCCATGGAGAGGGTGAGGCGCCTTGCTGGCTCGCTGGCATGTTTTTATTTCATTTTCAGAAGAAAAGTGGCATTAAAAACGAGTCAGGAGGAAAACATCAGCCTAAGTTTCCACTATCCTAGCATAGAGGCAAAGAAAAAGGGGACAGATGAATACAAAAACTGGTTGGTGAATAAAAAGCGAATACACAGTTATCAATATCTTGATGCATGTCACTTTTTCTACCCCACTCATTTTATTTCTCTATTTTTTTTCTCAACGTTAGCGAGGTTATCCCGCCAAACACGAGGTTTGCCAGTTCCACTTTACTTCCTGGCCCGAGCACGGCGTGCCATATCATGCTACCGGCCTGCTGGCTTTCCTGCGCCGAGTCAAAGCCTCCACGCCGCCAGATGCTGGGCCTGTGGTGGTCCACTGCAGGTATATCATCTTTTCATCTTCCGAGGACGGCGATCATATCACAGATTTCACCACAGTAGTATTAGACGCCAAGTCACAGATGAAGATAATTGAGAATTTGTGTAATTGTGTGCAGTCGGATAAGATAAGGCCCCCCACACAGTAAGGAAAGGTTAGGTGAGGTAAGTTCAGATAAGGTTCGGTTTTTATGCAAGCTGCGGAGAGGTAAGAGGATGGGAGAGGAATACAGGGGCTCTCTTACTCTTGAGGGAAATTGTAGTGCCTCAGATTGCTCCAATTTACAGTCTGTATGAAATTATTTTTAAGTGCAGAAGTAGGAAATACATCATAAAAAGGAAGTGGAAACGCACAAAATGGCCTTTACCAAAAACAACAGCGGAGGAAACAGGCACACTGATGGGGCTTAATAACTGAGCCTCTAATGTGTCCTCACTGAAATAATCCACACTTTCGTCAACCGGGCTCCATCTGTGGCATCTTAGGAAACATCCTTCAAACCCCAGAGACCTCGAAGAACAGCGAATTTTAAACGATAGCGCAGCAAAGTTTATGTCATTGTGTTTCCAGCGCGGCCGCTGGGCAGGCTGAAGAAGGCTCAAGAAGACATCACACAACTTTACCGACTTGGACCCTGATGGGTACAAATTGCACTGTGAGACTTTACAGGGCGTATCAAGTCACAAAATCGCAACCAGCGATACAAAAAACCTGCCGGCCGCGTTCATCATGGCGGTACAACCCAGATAATAGAGCACAGCCGGACTCGCGCAAACCCCTTAAACATCTCATCCTTCTCCAGCCGAATGCTTTTTACTCGAAAACCTGAAACTATCAACTTTATTTCATGCCGGCGGATCTGTTTGGGCATACACCACCTCCCACCTCCCCGCTCCTCCTAGCAGGCCTCTGGCTGCCATGGGATAAAATCTGTGAAAGTAGCGAAAGCCTCGCGCCGACGCGTTTCACTTCTCGGCCGTACTCAGGCGTGTCCGTCCCTGTCCTCTCGCCCTCCAACAGCATGGGCGCGGGCAGGACCGGCTGCTACATCGTGCTGGATGTCATGTTGGATATGGCCGAGTGTGAAGGCGTGGTGGACATCTACAACTGTGTGAAGACGCTGTGCTCACGCCGCATCAACATGATCCAGACTGAGGTGAGCCAGAGAAGGGAGAAGTGTTTTGGGGATCTCACAGGAATGGAACCTCTCATACTGTTTTAAGCTTCAAGTAGATTTTTTTTTCATTGTTTTGTGATTAATATTCAAGTCAAAAAATGTTTGAAATATATGTAATCATTTATATGTATTTTTTTACATTCATATGTTTAAATTTTTTCTTGCTTTTATTTATTTATATATATATATATATTAATTATTTTTTGATACTATATTTCTTAACATTATTATTGATTATTATTACTAATTACACCCTGCCAGAGTTTCCAAATTCATCCCAAATCCAACTCAAATTGTGCTGGGTATCTTATCATTGGAATTATTTATTATTATTATTATTTTATTTATTATTATTTATCCAGATAGAAAGCGGGTGACAATTGTCAAAACACTCATGTGTTAAAATATACAGTTTTCGAAGAAGAATCGTGAAGCAGCAACAATTATTTGGCAACGTCTCGGGGAGGAGGACGTGCAGGATGGATTTCTTAACAAAGCCCCGCATGGAGGAACAAAAAACACAAGAATTTGTTGCAAATTGTCAATTATACTTTCAATCCTCCACACATCAGGGAAATCAAAATAAACACCGATCTTTTTAATATGCATAAGTCATCCACGTTTAATTCAGAGCAACTGGCAGGCGACGGTGTCACAGCTTTAGATGCAAAAACAATGCGCTCGTCTCAATTTTAATTGAATCTTTTTCACTTTAAATGGGGTTCTAGCCGCTGATTACATATTTGTGTAATTAGCAAACGCAATCAAACGTGCAAATAAGTTGAAAGCCGGCTGTTTTCATGTCCCTGTAATTTTAAAGGCACAAAGACAACGATACATTTGTTTGGTTGGATGTCAAACCAAATACCCCACTTTTCTTGTTAATTGGACAACTGATGTTGCAATTTGAATATTGTGCTCGGACAGCGATCGTTTTATGTCCGATTCGACGTCTGTTTTTTCTTATGTTTGCCTGCCTCCACCCCCATTTATATGCGAGTAGGTACTTCAAAACTGAAACTCTGACTGGCCCTGTTAATGTGAAGACAAATGCCACTTGGGCCTGTTATTCAACAACTGGCAAAATTAATTGGAAGCACTATTGTTCCCATAACAGGGCAATTAACTGTCAGTGGGTCTACAGTGAGAGCAAGCGTGTGTGCGTGCGTGTATCACGGGTTGCTGTGTGTTTTCCAGGAACAGTACGTCTTCATTCACGACGCCATCTTGGAGGCGTGCCTGTGCGGCGAGACCGCCATCCCCATCAACGAGTTTGCTCTCACCTACAAGGAGATGCTGAACGTGGACTCTCAGAGCAACACGTCCCAGCTCAGAGAGGAGTTCCAGGTAACACACACACACACACACACATCACAGACAAAAATTGGCTTGGGTAGTGAATTGCTGTTTGCTCCCCAATCTGTTGGTCTTAATCATGTCTGGTGTTCAAGTAGTTGTTTCAACCAAACGCGGTTGGTTTCTTGAAGACGTTTCCCTCCTTGTGTGAGATGGTTCTCCTATCTCCACTGGTCTGGCAGAGAATTATGGGTAATAGTCCTGTGGAGGCTCCAGGGGTGATGGTGCGCAGTTTGGTTGTAGTGGAATAACAAGCTGAAGAAGTTTCTTGGATGTGGAGCGATCTTCACAGACGTGATCAAGAAGTATGAGAGAGGGAGTTGGTTGCATTAGTAGCTACTTAAATGGGTACTTTGTCACGTTGGTACTTTGTTGCACAGGCACTTTGTTGCTTGGGTAGTTAATTCTAACTATAGTTGTAGGTTTCTTGAGATGTAGTTTGCTGAGATGGTTGCGGATCTCCAGATGTTAACCGCAAATGGCTGTTGCATGGTGTTTATTGTGTGAATCCCATTGGAGAGGAGGCGAGGTGCTTTGTAGGTGGAGTGCAGGTGTCATTTTACACCTCTTACTTCTCTCTCGCTTTTATCTAGCGAGACGTGTCAGCAACACAAATGCTCTCTCCTGGTCAGGAGGCAGGAAGTTTCTTGGTTCAGGAGCTAAGTTCTCCTGGAGAATAGGGGTGTGTATTGGCAAGAATCTGGCGATACTATACGTATGACGATACAGCGGCAACGATACGATATATTGCAATATATTGCGATACTGTAGGAACAACGATATATTGAGTGTCGTTTGAAATAATTTAATTGTAGAACTGTAGCACATAGCGCACACAATGCTGTTACATGCTTAACATCAGCTTGCTGAAGAAATACAAGCATTTGCAGGATTGAAGAAAAAATATGTAAACAATGTTACATTAAAGCTGTAGATATTTGAAGAAAATATTTGTTAAGATATTAACAAAAAATATAAACTGTTATTGACAAAAATAAAGTACCAGGCTCTGCAACATCACTTTTTCAGTGTAATCTCAATAAAGGAATTTACCCATCTGCTTAAATAAATAAAAGCTTGCAGGACTCAACAAAAATAAATATGGTCAACAGTCTCAGATACTGGATTTTATGCAGTCCCTGTATAATCGAACATAATACTTTTTTCTGCTGTAAATAAGTTTTACTCTGCTTCAAAATGAATTAACATCCTGAACTCTTTTCTTTCCTAACTACTTACACCGGAATGCAGCACCTTAGTTTCATTCCTCAACTCAATTGCTATAATGACAATAAAAGATTCCTGATTCCTGAATAGTTTGTTGCGCAGTATCCACTCGTTTATTATTATTACTCGTTTACATTTAGCGTCCGGAGGTTTAATTGCAACACAAAAATTAACAAACGCCATGAATATTTTATATATATTATGATATATATATATATGTATAAATCATTATATTTATTTAATTAATTATATTTAATATATAAAAACAAAATCGATACAGTCCCGTCGAATATCGATACGATATCGCCAAATAAAATATCGCAATATTTACGAGTATCAATATTTTCTTACACCCCTACTGGAGAAGCGAGCAGGTGATTGAACTCAACACGTGGATCCAGAGCCACGTATTGTTTTACACTGCGTGGATAAATCGGGTCAAGCCAGGTCGACTACATCCATCTAGAAGGCATTAATGACCTTAATGAGTGAAACCTTGCCTGTGTGTGTGTGTGTGCCGGAGTTTGTGTGTGTAAAGCAGAGATAATTTGGAGCAGCGGCGACCTTTGGCTTCATCTTAGAATCCACTTTAAACTGCTGCTGCTGTGTTGTAAATCACCTCACAGGCTCCGTTCAGAATACCTCACATATTTTCTCTGTGACCTGAAAGCCGGGTCAGACGTTTACGAATTTTTTGGTCCCGAGGTCAGAAAACATCCCAGTGTCCTCTCTATAATCTCAGTTACGCTACATCAAACGGTATTTATTTATTACCCTCTTAAGTCCGGGAGATGTTGAGCTTTCGCGTAATTAACTCCTTTTAAGGAGTTGGTTAAGAGCGTGGGGTGTTTATTACAGCCCCGTGACTGCATCAGCGGTGTCACAACCCTCCGCTCCTCTGACTCGTATTCAGCCCGTTTTTATTGTATCACTATTTGTGTTGCCGCCAACTTCCTCGCCGTTGGCAGAAATTCAAAATGACTAAATGTTGAAGCCCACGAGATATAAACACCACTATTAATCCGCTCGTGGTTCTATCTGTGCGCGTGTGTGCGCAAATAAGTGAAAGTCAAATTGAATATTTCACATGTAAATAAACTGATTAATCAACTGACATTTATGCGGTTTAACTCCCACCAGAGGGAAATTCTTTTCAAAACGCCTCCCACATCTCGTCCAACAAAATGAGGCGGTACATGCCGGTTACGAGTCGTTGTACAGGGCCGTGCTGGTTTAACGTTACTGTTCCTCTTGTCGGCTCCGGCCTGATGTTAATCATTCGTACCCCTAATTTCAGTGCGAACATGTTCTCTGCTGCCGATATTGTAAAAACAGTCACACACCTCCTCAAACTCTGACACTTAATCCATTTCACCCCCTAAAGAGCAAAGTTATTGGTTCAGACTAATTAGACTTCATTTTTATCCGTCACGTCATGTTGGAGTGCGTGTGCGTGTGTGTGTTTTTGTGTGTCTCTGAAGTCAGCGCGCCTACAGTGTTGAAAGTTTCTGACCCTTTGGCCAGAAGAATTACAACTCCTCCTGTAGGCATGTAGGCAGCTTCTTTCTTCGAATTAATCAGAGCAGCTACATATAGAAAGCTTGAAGAACTCCCGCGATGAAAGGTTTTTATTCCATGTATAAAAAAAGAGAACCCTAGAAAAGGTTGTGGAGTGTTTGACGAGATGAAGCAAATGAATCATCCCGACAATCTTCCCCTCAATTTCAGCCTCCATTGTTGTGTAATATGCGTATTCATAAGTCCGCTCCGAATGTGTTTTTCCTCACCAAGTCCTCTGATGATAAATGTGTGTTACCTTCACCTGCTTTCATGCTTATTAACTCTGCAACCAGGGCGAGAACACACTCATCCCTCCGTCTTTCCTTTCTTTGATGCCTCTTCACTATTTTTTCAACTCTGTGTCCTCCTCCATCTCTTCCCCCCAGACGCTGAACTCAGTGACGCCCCACCTGGACGTAGAGGAATGCAGCATCTCCCTGATGCCAAGGAACCGCGAGAAGAACCGCAGCATGGATGTCCTGCCTCCCGATCGTTCCTTGGCCTTCCTGGTCACCACTGAGGGCGAGAGCAATAACTACATCAACGCCGCGCTGGCCGACAGCTTCCTGAGGCCCGCCGCCTTCGTGGTCACGCCTCATCCTCTGCCCGGGACCACCACAGACTTCTGGAGGCTGGTGTACGACTATGGCTGCACCTCGGTGGTGATGCTCAACCAGCTCAACCAGTCCAACTCCGCCTGGGTGAGTTCAGAGGCCATTGACTTATCCTGGTGTAGCTTCAGGAATCCTAGTCAGAAGTATTATTGTGTCCACTTCTCAGACATTGAATGTGTTTTGATACATGTTTTTTATTTTGTTTTTTTATATATTTATTCTGTACTCATGCGTGTTAACAGTGGCCTCTAAATATATATTTAGAATTTTTACCATCTACATTTTAATAATTTATTTTATAGATTTGGATTTTTATTTTGATTATCTTTTTTAGATTTATTTGATCACTGGTCCATTCCATTTTTTTAATCTATAAATTTTTTTCAATACAGTATTACTACCAAAAATGGCTTCACAGCAATTGATCCACCCTCCCCAAGACGCTTGGGGAGCGATTAGGGTTCTGAGTGCTTGCGTTGGTCAAAGACACTTTGTCACTTGAGGAACAGCCTGGAATCGAACCAACATCAGGGAACTGTTTTCTGCATGATTGAGCCCTTTCCTGCAAATGCCAATTGTTGACAGTGGCATGTGGAGTGGCTGAAAATGGCCTCTGAGTTTGAGAAACTCTCCTGTGAAGCCAGCAGCATCAGAGGTGCCAATCCCCCGAGGAGAACAGGGGTAATCACCACAAGGGGGCGTGGGTCTTCATATAGAAGTTTGACTCAACTCTGAGGTGCCTCATGCCCTCAGAGGAGCATTGCCTCAGAGAAATGTGTGTTTTAACTCTAAGAGGAGAAGCCGCCCAGCGTGGGAGGGGGACAGGAGGGAGCGGAGACCGATTTCCTTTCAAGTGCGCACACTCTCCCAGAATCCCACGCCAGAACCGGCAACAAAGAGCAATACAAACCAAAAAGGCCTCCTCAAGTTCTGTCCACTTTGCCCAACACTCCTGCCAAAGGCAGCTCACACTCCTGCCAAAGTGTACGGCTCGCTGTGAAGTGCGTGAGCTCTCAAACACAGCGAGCAGAAAGCAAACGGCAGGTCTTCACCTGTGAAAAACACTCCCACTCCTCCATCAGCGGTTGGCAAAGGCCCCGTTTCAAACACACAAAGCGTTCAACAACAAAACCAATCAATCATGTTTGTGCGGCCTTGGAGGCGTAGCGGTAGCCCGGGACCTGGAGGGTTGTTGGTTCGATTCCTGGCTCCTCCTACAGCAGCGTTTTCAATAATTTCATCCCCTCCTACACACTGACAGCGCTCTGGTACTCTGTGGTTGAAAAGATTTCAGCCTGCCTTTACCACAGAAGATATTGTTTGTGTTGTCGAGGTGTTGCGTTTGAAAGCCGAGCTACTGGGAAGCAGTTAAGAGCGTAGCTTCACTTCTCGTCGCTAATTTCCCGCTACGCTCCGCATATGTCGCCAATGTTTTACGTATGGCAATCAATCATAGCAACGGCTGAGCCACAACAAATCCTCGGAAAGAAAGCCGGCGGGCCGACAGACGGGTGTTTGCGGCAGCTGTCGGCGCATTAACATATTCTTATCGCCTCGGCCATGTTTGCTGACGCGTGGGTTCCTTCCCGCCGTTTCGCCCCTATCGGCTCTGTCAGCGCGTCATGTCGGATTCTTGCTTCGCCGCCGCCACAGCCCCTCCACGTCTCCTGTCACTCGTCTGTCTTCTCGGTCTTCTCTCAATCCTCCTGCCTGCCAGTGGATTAACATTTCTGCCCTCCCGTAACACACTCTCTCTCTCGCACACACACACACGCTCAGGCACAAGCAGTGGCTTTGCCCTCCTGACTCCGGGCTGCCCATCTTCTGCCTGCGTGTATAAATATTTATCTCGCCTTCCTGCCCAATCTCACCTGTTAATACCCTTCTGTCACTGCGAAATGTCATTATCAGTTCCCACTCCAGGGGGCCCCGTCACCACAATGTCACCTCAAAACACGTCACACATCAACTCGGCCGCTCCCGTCTGTTCCTCTTCCTCTCTCTTTTTTTTTTTTCCCGCCCTTCCTCGACACCTCTGTAGGAATAGTTAATGAAGACCTCGGCCTAGCTTTGCGGCTAGCTTCAGGTTTATTGCCCCCCACCCGCCGCCAGGAAAGGCCAACTCCTCCTCCTCCTGCTCCTCCTCTCCCTCCCCCTCTATTGATTTATTATGCGCTAATGGTAATGATTTCGTCTCATGAATTATTTAAGCTAGCCGCGCGTGGCTTATGCGCGGGATTGTTCCTGCCCGACGAGCGCCCGTGTTTTTGTGCTCATTTAATTTACGGCGGCCATTTGTAGATAATCATTGTCATTTAGGCTAATTGTCTGTGCTGTCAATACTCAGGTGTCTTGTTACGGCGCCTGGCCGTCCCCGCCCAGCGACGTAATGATTTGTCCTGCCTCCAGCGAGCGTGGGCTAATGACCTGTTATTGCTCCCCTCCCTCCTCCGCCTCTTATCTCCCTCTCCTCTTTCCCTGCCATCCTTGCACACCTTTCTCCCGACTCTCCAGCCGTGTCTGCAGTACTGGCCCGAGCCGGGCCTGCAGCAGTTCGGGCCCATGACGGTGGAGCTCCTGTCCAGGACGGCCGACGATGACGTCATCATCCGCCTCTTCAGGGTGCAGAACATCACCCGGGTAGGACAGATGATGATGATGATGATCACTCACACCTGCTGAGACATGATGGTTACTCCGTGTTGCGTCTGTTTCTGTAAGACGGCGTCGGAGTACAACCAAAATGAATATTTTCTGTGTCGTTTGCTCTCGATACTACTTGTTTGTCGAGGCAGAAACAACCCCGTCGCTTAAAAGCTGGTAATTACTGCGATTTGGCCCCTGCGAAACCAACTTCAGCTGCAAAATGTTAACAACTACCCATAATATACACAGCGATGCAGCCACGGCAGTCGCGGTTGTTGACAGTAGCTGGTGTTTGGTGCGAAATATTTCTCGGTTTGGGAGGATAAAATTAGGATTCAGAGGTGTCGACAGCGGAATCTGAGTCTGCAAAGTAGCTGCAGCAACTGCGAACGGGAGACGGAGAAAAAGCGATACTAGAAAAACGGGAAAAAAACAATATTTCCCTCCAGTCCAGACTGGAGGAGTCTCCACCGCAGAGTGATGAAGAGTACCGCACATGAAGTACACGGCAGTGGTTTTACTGCCATAAATCTCACGCAGAGGTGACGGCGTGTTACGTTCCAAAGTCCCTCCACTGTGTGTGCACCTCCGCACACACTTTCCGACCGAGCTGCACCAGGAGCAGCGCGACAAAGGTGGAATTTATCACGGCAGCGTTTGTGCGTTCTAATGATGAATCATCTGGATTGCAGGTTTCTGCGTCACAACAGCTGACACAAGTTACCAAAATAGGGCCCACGGTCGCTAAAGAAATTGATTTTACAATTCGAAACGTGGTGCAGAGGCACTTGCCATACCAGCTATGGAATTATATTTTTGTATTTCAACTTGTCGAAGGTTGATATTTTCCAGCTCTTGCTGTTTTTTTTCCCCCCGTTTCTTCACTGATCTCATCGATTGGAAAGCTGTGCTCGCTCCCTTTCTGCCAAAGAAAAAGGTGCAGTGCGATCTGAACAGGCGCTCTGAAAACCTTCCTCCTCCAGCCCGACAACGCAACGGCAGATTTGCATGTTTCATTTCATTTGGCAGCCAGATGACGTGTTTTCACTCCAGTGCCGCGTACAGGCAAAATAAAGTAAACTCATCAATTCTTGCTCCCAGTAAGTGGCACTTATCGCTCTGAAGTGCCTCAAGAGGCCATTTCAATTCATTTGTTTTTAAGAGGGTTAATACAACCTGCTGTTAATATCATAATTTTAACAGTGACCCAGCCAGCATTTGATTTTCTTTTTGGCAGGAGTGACATGCAGGCGCGTAATCCGGCTTTTCAGCAAAGGACTTAAAACTGCTTATTTCTTTGTATGTATGTGTATTTTTAAAAAGTGTAATAATCAGACAGAAGGGACAATTTTCGGTCTGCAAAAAGTTCACTCGTTATTACTTTATTAATTCTCGTACTTTTACATATTTGTCATGTTATTTTGCTTTTTTTGCTGCTACCCATCTCCAGTATCTGCATTTGTAGTTATGGGAACGATGCCTCGCTCGAGGGCAGGTCAGCTTTAGAATCACTGGAATGTGTCTTATTTTATTTTTTCCAGAAATAAAAAATAGAATTAAAGTATCATACAAATGTTGCAATATGATATGAATAATAACAATTAAAGTAAAAAAAAAATTACTAAATTGATACCTAATGTGATGAATAGATCATGCAAAATTGATAATGTGGTAATTAAATAATTGACAGATGTGTAAAATAACTGAAAATATGAGATGAATGACGACCCGTTGAGCAGATGGAGATGAAGGTGGTGGTGATGATGATGACTGCAACGATGATGTAATAACTCACAACCTCGCCTCCCCTCCACCTCCCCTCCACCTCCCCGCAGCTTCAGGAAGGTCAGCTGGTGGTGCGTCACTTCCAGTTCCTGCGCTGGTCCCCGTACCGCGACGTCCCCGACTCCAAAAAGGCCTTCATCAGCCTGCTGGCCCAGGTCCACAACTGGCAGCGGGAGTGTGGCGAAGGCCGGACCGTGGTCCACTGCCTGTGAGTGCAACGCTCAGCCTGAATTATTCACATCAGTCTGCGGTAAAGAGTTTTTCATTGCCAGTCTGGAAAACCTTTTGGTACGCAGGAAGAACAGAGTGTGATTATATTAAATCAGCTGTTTGGAATCACATGTACACACCTCCTAATTTAATATGACAGACTAATGCGTCTCTCAGCTGTTTGACTTAGGGGAGCAGCGGAATGACGCACAAAAGGTGTCGATTTTCGCGGAAATGACGCCACGTGCCTATTTGTCTTGGACCCTTTGCACTGTTCCCTCAGCAGTGAGGGAACGGGAAGGACCTGTATGAATAAAACAGAGCAGAGAGGACAGACATAAATAACATTAAGGAGGATTCCAGAGCAGGACTGAGTTACGCCACCGTGACTCCATGTCCCATGAAATTCCTCGCGCCCACTATTTTTCTACGACGTTCTCTCAAAGTCCGGACCATATGGCCGATGTCACGCCGGCGCTCGGCTGATTTGTGGAGGACGCTGAGATGTGACGGCACTTTTTTTTTTTTTTTTTTTTGTCGCAGAATTAAAAAAGAAGGAGAAGACACGCGAGCTGAACCCGTCAGAAGTTTCTCCTCGTACGTTGTGTCTCGGCGCAGCTTTGTGCTACAGTTTGGACGAAAAGAAACGCACCAGCAGTCTGGGTTGACCTAGTTGGAGCAAATTCTCCAGAAAATCTTTCAATTTTGCAAAATTGCCGGATGTCACTTTAAATGCAGATATGTTCCACGGTCGGGCTGTGAGCTCCGCGTCGGCACGGCGGGGCCTTCAGATGTCCGGAGGTCACGTCGCGTGTTCGACACGCCGTGTCTCATTACGTCTTCGCTACTGTATTTTAATCGCGACCTCATTCAGATATTCATCATCAAAGCACCAGTTGGCCTTTTTCGCTGACAGCCGTCTCGATCTGCGGCTCGGTCGGGCTGGTGACATTTCACTCCGCGGCCCAGCTGCCGTTCCCTCCGTTGCCGCTGCCGCCGCGCCTCATGTGTGTTTTCGTTCTTTCTTTCTGTCTGGTCGATGCAGGAACGGCGGCGGCCGCAGCGGCACTTTCTGCGCCTGCACCATGATCCTGGAGATGATCCGCCACCACAGCGTGGCCGACGTCTTCTTCTCCGCCAAGACGCTGCGCAACTCCAAGCCCAACATGGTGGAGACGATGGTGAGGAAGGAGTTACGCTGGGAAGTGTCATTTCCCTGTATTGAATTCAATTGAATCAACTTGAATTGAACTCCCTAAGAGTGTGATATCATCTGTTTCTGTGTTCCAATCTCGCCAACATCATTACTTCAAGGAATTCCCCATCATGTGAACATTACACTAACGATTTAACATCTGCTGCTTTCGTCGTTTGCGCTACTAAAACATCAATTCTGCTCTTCCTTATTTGCATGTTGCATTAGCTAGCACTTAGATGAGTTCTAAAACATTGATATCGTGCCAGAATTTAGACCAATCATCTCGCAGTATTCATGCCACTCATGCAAGCTTAGAATATTTTGAGGTTTCACAAGATACCGATTGAGTTACAGCTCAGGCCTGAGCAGAAAAGGCTTCTCTGCTCCACTATCGGAATATTCAGAGATCCTGAGTGCCGGGGGAGTAGTTTCGTGCTTAGCGGCAAGTCAGCCTCACCCTGGGAAAAGCCTGAGATTGGACCAGCAGCCATCTGCTTTCTAGACAACAGCGCCACCTGTTTATCCTTAGATGCACTTGTGGGATCAAAAATGACCCCAGGTTGCAGGGGTAATTATTCCTCAAAATTTTTTGAAAATTCTCAATATTTTGAGAATTTTAATTGGGGTCCAAAATGACCCCAGGAGAGTTCATCTTCAAAATCTTTATGAAGAAATATTGTATAATATTTGTATTCTAGGTGTTCCGTATCAAACATGTTTGTGACATGAAGCAATTTTTTTCTTTATTTATATTTTCATTAATTTTTAGAAAATTCTCAATATTTTGAGAATTTCAATTGGGGTCCAAAATGACCCCAGGAGAGTTCATCTTCAAAATCTTTATGAAGAAATATTGTATAATATTTGTATTCTAGGTGTTCCGTATCAAACATGTTTGTGACATGAAGCAATTTTTTTCTGTTTTTATATTTTCATTCATTTTTAGAAAATTCTCAATATTTTGAGAACCTTA
>OMPJ01046338.1:0-15321 GCA_900312935.1 Carapus acus | reverse complement strand
CTTATGCAGGGCTCACCTCCATCCACAGCCTGGGCTCTGGATCCCAACTTCTCGAGAGAGGATGGACGCTCTTCCACTCTGGAGTTGCCCGTGGGGAGAGGCGGCGAGCAGGAGTGGGCTTATAAATAACCCCCCAGCTCTGCCGTCACGTGTTGGAGTTTTCCCCGGTGAACGAGAGGGTGGCGTCCCTGCGCCTTCGGGCCGGGGACAGGTCTCTCACCGTTGTTTCGGCATACGGGCCAAACAGCAGTGCAGAGTACCCAGCCTTCTTGGAGGATCTCGGGGGGGTACTTGATCGTTCCCCACCTGGGGACTCCATCGTTCTACTGGGGGACTTTAACGCCCACGTAGGCAACGACAGTAGTGCCTGGACGGGTGTGATTGGGAGGAACGGCCTCCCTGATCTGAAACCAAGTGGTGTTTTGTTGTTGGACTTCTGTGCTAATCACAGTTTGTCAATAACAAACACCATGTTCAAACATAAGGGTGTTCATTTGTGCACTTGGCACCAGGACACCCTAGGCCGGAGGTCAATGATCGATTTTGTAATCGTGTCATCTGACCTTCGGCTGCATGTTCTGGACACGCAGGTTAAGAGAGGGGCGGAGCTGTCAACTGATCACCACCTGGTAGTGAGTTGGATCCGCCTGCGGGGGAGGAATCCCGACAGATGCCGCAGGCCCAAACGTATTGTGAGGGTCTGCTGGGAACGTCTGGCGGAGCACTCCGTCAGAGACACCTTCAACTCCCACCTGCGGGAGAACTGCAAACAGATCCCGTGGGAAGCTGGGGACATAGAGTCCGAGTGGACCATGTTTTCCACCCCCATAGTCGAAGCAGCAGCCCGCAGCTGTGGCCGTAAGGCTGCGGGTGCCTGTCGTGGCGGCAATCCCTGAACCCGGTGGTGGACACCGGAAGTAAGGGATGCCGTCAAGCTGAAGAAGGAGGCCTACAGGGCTCATTTGTCCTGTGGGTCTCGTGAGGCAGCTGACAGGTACCGGCAGGCCAAGCGTGCAGCAGCACGGGCTGTTACGGAAGCAAAAACACAACCCTGGAAGGAGTTCGGAGAGGCCGTGGAGAGGGACAATCGGTCGGCCTCGAGAAAGTTCTGGCAAGCCATCCGGCGCCTTAGGAAGGGGAAGCAGAGCTCCACCAACACTGTCTACAATGGAGGCGGGGAACTGCTGACCTAAACTGAGGATGTAGTCGGGCGGTGGCAGGAATACTTCGAGGATCTCCCAAACCCCACTGACATGTCTTCCATAGAGGAGGTAGAGGCAGAGGACCCGGAAGTGGACTCTCTCATCACCCCAGCTGGAGTCACCACGATAGTTAAAAAGCTACACAGTGGCAAGTTGCCGGGGGTGGACGAGATCCGCCCCGAGTATCTCAAGTCTCTAGATATTGCAGGGCTGTCATGGCTGACACGCCTCTGCAACATCGCATGGCAGTCGGGGACAGTGCCCTTGGACTGGCAGACCAGGGTGGTGGTCCCTCTGTTTAAGAAGGGGGACCGGAGAGTGTGTTCCAATTACAGAGGGATTACACTCCTCAGCCTCCCCGGCAAAGTCTATTCCAGGGTGCTGGAGAGGAGAATCCGGCCGACAGTAGAACCTCGGATCCAGGAGGAACAGTGCGGGTTCCGTCCTTGCCGTGGAACACTGGACCAACTCTATACTCTCCGCAGAATACTGGAGGGATCATGGGAGTTTGCCCAACCAGTCCACATGTGCTTTGTGGACTTGGAGAAGGCATTCGACCGGGTCCCTCGCAGTGCTCTGTGCGGGTTGCTCCGGGAGTATGGAGTACATGGCCCCTTATTACGGGCTGTGCAGTCTCTATACAACCGGAGCAGGAGTCTGGTCTGCATTGCCGGCAGTAAGTCAGACGTATTCCAAGTGCATGTTGGCCTCCGCCAGGGCTGCCCTTTGTCACCGGTCCTGTTCATTATTTATATGGACAGGATTTCTAGGCGCAGTCAGGGTCCGGAGGGGGTCCAGTTTATGGACCACAGAATCTAATCGCTGCTTTTTGCAGATGATGTTGTCCTATTGGCACCCTCAGACCAGGACCTCCAGCGTGCACTGGGGCGGTTTGCAGCCGAGTGCGAGATGGCAGGGTTGAAAATCAGCACCTCCAAATCTTAGGCCATGATTCTTGACCGGAAAAGGGTGGTTAGCAACCTCCGGATCGGAGAGGAGATCCTGCCTCAAGTGGAGGAGTTTAAGTATCTTGGGGTCCTGTTCACGAGTGAGGGTAGAATAGAACGGGACATCGACCGACGGATCGGTGCAGCGGCGACAGTGATGCAGTCGATGTACCAGTCCGTTGTGGTAAAGAAGGAGCTGAGCCGCAAGGCAAAGCTCTCGATTTAGCAGTCGATTTACGTTCCTACCCTCACCTATGGTCATGAACTTTGGGTCATGACCGAAAGGACAAGATCTCGGGTATAGGCGGCCAAAATGAGTTTCCTCTGTAGGGTGGCGGGACGCACTCTCCGAGATAGGGTGAGGAGTTCTGCCACCTGGGAGGAGCTCAGAGCAGAGCCGCTTCTCCTCCACATCGAGAGGAGCCAGCTGAGGTGGTTCGGGCATCTAAACCGGATGCCTCCTGGACGCCTCCCTAAGGAGGTATTCCGAGCATGTCCAACTGGGAAGAGGCCGCGGGGAAGACCCAGGATGCGCTGGAGGGACTATGTCTCCAAGCTGGTCTGGGAACGCCTCGGGGTCATCCCAGAGGAGCTAGACGAGGTGTCTGGGGAGAGGGAAGTCTGGGCCTCCCTTCCTAGACTGCTGCCCCCGTAACCCGGCCCTGGGTAAGCGGCAGAAAATGGATGGATGGATGGATGGATAGTTGAAAGAAATTCTTTGTTGCAAACTGGGACTTAACAGAGTTGCAAAGTGTAGTGTCACAACTTATTGTGTGCTCAACAGGACTCTGAGGTCCTATTAAGTCAAGAACGTACTTTGATTCAGCCAGCCATATTCTGCCACCATCTCCTTGTATGCAGGGTATCTTCCAACTTCCTGCAGGAGCGAAAATGATAACTTGAGCAATTTTTGTCAAATACAACAGACTAAAAGGAAAACAATGAAAAAAGCACTCAAGAGAAAAAGAATCACTATGCACGTGCAGGGTAGTATTAACGAACTAGACAATAACTTCATCACTAGATGTAAAATCACCACAAGTCCTGTGTATCCCTTGCTCTGCTCACTCCAGGAAACTGGAGGAGTGCTACCTCCAACACAACTCACTCAGAATGTGACAAGGATTCCAGTCTGTCACCAATCACCAATCTGTCACCATAGCTGAGCCAAAACAACCACAGCTCCCTGGGAGGCCACCTTCTACGCCAGCTGAACAAGGATACACCCTCAAAGCTGCCATGTGGCCCCGCTAACACAGCCTTTCAGGAGACACACACGCAGATCCTGAAAGGTTTGAAGAAAGCGAACCCCTCCCACTCTACAATGCTGCACGACCTGACTGTATTGTCCCCAAAGTCTTGAGGGTGTATGGAGAACAGCTAGCTGGTATGTACGCTGACATCTTCAACCTGTCACTTTCCCTGGCTCTAGCCCCTTTGCTCCTCAAGTCCTCCACCATCATCCCAGTCCCCAAGAAACTAGACACTTCCATCCTGAACGACTTCAGGCCTGTGACACTCACACCAGTTGCCAACAAGTACCGGGAAAAGCTGGTCTTCTCCCACATCAACGATTCATTATTGGACTTTGTTGATCCCCTCCAGTTTGCTCTCAGCCCAGACTGGAGAGTGGCTGATGCAGTAGCAACAGCCCTACACCACACCCTGCAACACCAAGAAGGCAGCAGAATGTATGCCAGGATTCTCTTCCTGGACTAGCTCTGCCTTCAAAAACATACCAGCAGGTACGCTGATCTTGAAGCTGCCAGACCTCAGTTGCCCAACTCCCACCTGCAACTCTATCCTGGACCTCCTGACGGAAAGACCACCGGTGGTGGGAATGGGAGGGCAGGAGTCATCCAAGCTCACAACCAGCACAGGTTCGCCACAGGGCTGCCTCAGCCCCAAAACTCTTCACCCTGTGCTGTGTCTCCACTCAGGACAACACCCTCATCATCAAATACACTGATGACATATCAAATATGCTGATGACACCACCATTCATCATCACTGTTCATCAAAGACGGGGACGAGTTAGATACAGGACCACCACAAAGAACATTATTGTCTATTATGAGGAGAATTGCCTCGTCATTTACGAAGACAAGACCAAAGAAATAATACTGGACTTCCAGAAGACACCTCCCCCTCTGTACAGCCTCTGGTCATCAAAGGGACTCAGATGGAGAGAGCAGACAGCTTCAGATTTCTGGGAGTGCAGGTTACTTCCAACCTGCGCTGGATACGAACTCCTCAGTCACTGTGAAAAAAGGCCAGCAAAGACTGTACTTCATCAGGCTACTCAGGGAAGCTGGTCTGAGCCATCACCCTCTCACTCAGGCCCACAGGGGACTGATACAGAGCATCCTCACCACAGGCATCACTGTCAGGTATGGCAACGCTAAACAGGCAGACAGGGAGGCTCTGCAAAGAGTCACAAAGACTGCAGAGAGAATTGTGGGGGCAAAACTTCCTTTGATGGACTCAATGGATGAGCAGCACTGTCAGAAAAGAGCAGTGGGAATCATTACAGACCACTCCACCCAGCTCACCTTCTGCTAAAATATAAAAGTTACCCGTACAGCCTGAGACACAGAAGAGCGGACAGCATCATCATCCAGAGGACCTGCTTCTTTTCTGCCACAGTCAGACTAATGGCAAAGCAATAACCTGTGGTCATGTGTTTTAAACAATTTATACCTGACATTGGTGCAGTATTTCATGAGTGCAATCACTGCTTTTGAGTGCAATAACAGTTTTCAGGGGCATAAACTTTTAGAATGTTCTATTTGTACTGTTTTATATCTAATTGAAATTTATCATATTGTGCTTTCTGTCTCATATTCCTCAACCTATCTCTCTTCCCTCCCACCAATGTTCCCGCAAATTTCTCACGTGTATGAGCATACACTCAAACTCCCTGCGCCGCACTTAACCCACCTCTCTTAACTCTGCCGCACCGTCAGCGATACCCAGCAACCCAGCGGCACGTCCACGTAAAGAGCTGTCAATGGCGTTGATTTAGCTGCACGCTGCACAAGCATAAACGTTGAGTTGAACGGCGATTCGATGCGGTTCATGACAATGTCGTGTGTTCATTTTGTTTACAATTCAGGTAGGATTTTATTTTATCTAATCATGTATGCGCCCCATTGATATGCGCAAGTGCGCAGTTTCGAGGGAACGTTGCGTCCACTGTTGCCCCTGAGAGAGAGGCAAAATAGATTTCCTATGAACCCGAACGGCTGGTCCGTGTACAAATGGCGAAATAAAAAACTTGAAACTTGAAACCTTGAACTGTCAAAATGCTGACTGATATTAACTGTCAAAAAAGAGTTATCAATGACTGACACCCAGCGATTTATATTTCACGAGTTGACATCTTTGTTTCAAACTCAAATATTGGCTTTTATTGAATTCTAATCTCATTCTACCGCTTAAACCGCTTTAAAAGGCCGCATGTGTTTCTTTAGCGCGGCTCGTGTGGATCCCCGAAGCCCTTTCAAAAATGTATGAAAATCTAAAAAGATGGGGGCGACTGGGGCGGTACTTACGAGATTCTGGGGGGAGCGGCAGTACCCCCACAACTCACGGACGACCGCGGAAAGATACGCGCACACCCTGTCGACAACTCACGGACGACAGCGGAAAGATGCGCACCCGTCTACCCCCTCCGTCGACTACTCACGGACGACCACGGAAAGATGCGCAGCCACCGCCCGTTCAGACCTGCGCGAATCCCCTTCTCCCTTAGGTGGATTATAAGACTTAAATAGATAAGATTGATTTGTTTGAAGTTGTGATGATGAATGTTATTTGTTGGAAATTTCAATCCAAGTATTGATGTACAAACAAAAAATCATAAATCTGGATCCAATGCTTAGGGTAAAATATGATTTCATTGTTCTGGCAGTATTTATCCTTTGAACAGATGAGGGCTAAATACAAATTCAAAATGGAGTTTTCTGTTTTTTATAACTTGATCAGTGGCAGCCTCTGAATAATGAACATGTCCTGCCTTTTCACATGTGTAACCTGAGACCACAGGAGTAAAATGAGTAAGAAGGAATGTTTGAGCTATGAGAACACACACACACACACACACCACACATTCCCACAAAATGTGTGAATCGTTGTGTAAAGTTGTTTGTTTGTCAAAGCCATTGCCATCACCTCATGTCGCAGTTCACAGGTTCTAACATAACAAGCATAAACTCATAAAGCGTAGCCTGCCATCAATGGCAAGTTATTGCTGCCATTTAATTTGTCGATAATGTCGTGCATGTTTTTGGAAAGACTTATTCATGCAGGGCGCTGTTTAGGGGAGAGCACATGAAGGTAGGGAAAGTAAAGCTGACATAGTTCTCACTCTGATAGTCAGCTCAAGGTGTGTGTGGCTCTTCAGGACCTCAACTGCTTTGGTATGGGTGATATCATGAAAGGTCACCCCATTGGCCGCAAGGATTTGGTCACCCATTTTGATGCCTTGGAGCTCTGCCAGCCCACCTGGGTCCAGCCTGATGTCCAACGAAAGAAGTAAAAAAAAAAGTTGAAAAAAAGTACGATTAGTAAAAAAGTACAATAGGTAAAAGTGTGTGTGTGTCTATGTGTGTGTGTGTGTATATATATATATATATATATATATATATATATATATATACAGTCGACCCTCGATTGTGCGGACTTCACATGTCCGGACTTTCAATTGTCCGGACAACGTCCGCCTTCCGGACTAAATGTCCGCTCCAGCCGCTCCAGTCCGAAGAATGACAACTTTGACCGATAGGTGGCTCTCGCGGCAGACGACGCCACCAGCGAGGCAGCCACGCTTGCGCCTAGGAGTATGTGTGCGAGACAATATAGGCTGTTTACTGTACAGTACTCAATTTTCAATGTCCGGTAGTCAATTTTCAATGTCCGGACTTTTTCATTGTCCGGACTAGGTCCAGTCTGTATTTGTCCAGAGAAACGAGGGTTGACTGTACAGTATATATATCAGGGGTGCCCACACTTTCTTGACCAGTGCTGAATACACTTTTTTGGGTCCTTACCTTACTCTGTTGACTTGAACTGAATGGAACCAGTCATAGAAGCATTATCCGGATAGTAGACACTGACCTGACAGCTACCGGACACAGGTCTCGAAATCTTTGCAGGAATTTCCCTCGACCGTGTGCACCAATTAGTGAACGGTGCACACAGATTGCAAAAGCCGTGCGCACGATTTTGTCTCGGCCTTCTTTTTTTTTTTTTCCACGGTGATACTTGCCGGGCTCCACACATCTGACATTAGTGTGCAACAGTAACTCTGAGAGTAGTCACAATCTGTGTTATCCTGATGCGCACAGAAAAGCCGTCTTTGAAGAGATCTGGCGCGAAAAGAACAGGCAATCTTTGATGCAAAATCCATTATATCCTTCATGTTGAGCATTTTCGCGCATAGTGCTTGTTGGCGTATTATGCAGTGGTAAGCAAGGAAGTCCAGAAAAGTGTCGTCCTCCCTGCACTTGGCGATAAATCCACTCAAGCGGCCAACCATCGCAGGTGCCCCATCCGTGGTGATGGACACCAATTTGAACACTGGGAGCTAAGTTTCCCTTTTTTTTAAAAACTCAGCCTCCTTTTGGGAGCTGAGTGTCAATTTAGAATCAAAATTAAACGATAACTCTCCGGCAAGCAAGGATGGCGCCGTTGTGTGCGCCTGCGCAAATCTGTCACTGTGCGCGCATGCACATGCCAGTCTGTGCACATCTGCATGACGCGGACAACCCACACTACCTCCGTGGTCGACTGGTAGACCACGGACGACGCGTTGGGCACCCCTGGTCTGGGGGAACCGGTGTGTGATGAGAGTGAGAGGATGGTGTATAGTGACAATTGGGAAAACTGCGTTGTTGAAAACAAAACTACGTTGGAGAAGTAACTAGAGGACTATTTTTTTGTAACTTTTCCGAGGGAGCAATATTAGCTCACTCCTAGCCACCTGATGGAACCACGTTTGTTCTTTGTTTGGCTTTGGCCTGGTTTGGTTTGGTTTTGCCGATGGTTATTTTGAGTATTTTATGTTTATCAATCGTTGCGCTGTACCGCTCCGTATTTTTTGTCATGGCTTGTGCAGCAGCCAAATATGTTTTGAGAATGTGAATTAAAAATGCATTGCAATTCACTTTGCGTCCATGGAGTGTCGCTACGAGGTGACCTGGGCACTAACAACAGTGCAGCATAGCTCAGGAGTACTAGAGACGTCACTGCGTCGCTCAAACAGCATGGCCTCAATGAGACTCGAGTGTAGTAAGCTTAGCCACGACCAGTGTCGTTGCAATAGTCAGTGCCTGCAGTGAAACTTTCTCGTCAACTGCAGAGGTCCACAGACTAGAAAATCCAAATTAAACCGTCGAAGACATCTCAAAGTGACGCAACCATTTTTGTCGTAGAGCGACCCTTTCGTCGTCGAAGCTAGCAAGCTAACACTCAAGGCTGTGAAGTAGAAAGCCACAAGGACACACTTTCTCGCACCCCCTGCTCTTTCTCCGCCGGTAAGGCTAGTAGCTGGCATCCTACATGAGGGCAGAAACAGTCGGAATATTTAGCCTGCTAATTTTGATGCACAAATATAATTAGTACATAACTTTGTATTGACGCAAGAATGCAAAGATTGTAATTGTCCTTCACTGTGGAATGTGCGGCGCATTTTTCTTCTCTCGCCAAATTCCGTCGGGGAAGTCAATGATGGAATATCGAGGACCTCTTAGCGGATTTTGGTTCAAGTGCGGTTTCCCACTTAGGATGGAGCAGCTGACGGAGTTGCAAATGCAGCTGGAGGACGAGGGTCTGAACTACCAGCAGAGAGTCATCCTACTCAGGGATGGGTTGCAGAGTAAGACATTTGTGTCCTTCCATTTTTGAGTTTGTGCTCCTGCCTTGTTTGTCAAATTATGTGTCAATGCAGACAACACTGACTGAAATTAAAATGCCAAAGTGATGAGAAATCGAGCCACAACAATTGGATTATAGGAATAGAATTGAGTGTATCATAAGAAAACTAACATGAAAATCTGAGGGTTATCATAAGAAAACTAACATGAAAATCTGATAATTTTGATTTGAAATCTTAGCAATTTTAACTAAGTGTTCCAAAAAGGCAGAATTAAATATATTCTTCAACAAAATCAAGTTCAGAGAGAAATTACTCATCTGAGACCATCCAGAAGCAGACATGGCTCCTACTGGTTTTGACAGTGCTTGGTATCTTAATCTGGCACCTGCTTGTTGCAGTAACCCTTTATACCAGTGTTTTTCAACCGGTGTTCCGCGGCAAATATAGTGTGTGTATACTGTGGGTGCTTTAATGACAGTACACGTCTTGCCCATTTGCGTGTGCATTGACCCACAAACTACATTTCCCAAAATGCAACTGGATCATGCTAGTGGTAAAGTGACGGCAGCTGTGCCCTGACTAGATAGACATTTAGTAAAATTTCAGTTTGTCAAGAAACACCAACGTGGGAATGTTAGGGAACCAGGTTGCTGACTTGATTGTTAACTGATTAATATAGGTTTCTTTTCCCGATGAAATACAAAGATGTACATCATGATAATAGAAAAACCTGACATTTTTTTACATGTATGCAAATTGATCATTTGCAAGTTGAATAGTAAAAACATTTCGAAAGGTGTAGTTGAATTACATATTACCTCCTTAATAATTTTCATTGTTATTTGGCCCCTTGAGGGCCACAACCATACTGATGTGGCCCTCTGTGAAAATGAGTTTGACGCCCCCACTCTACACTTTTCCCGTACACTGGATCCCCTACTCGGGTTAGGCTATAGCTGGTGGGTGAATGCATTAGGTATCAATTAGAGATCAAGAGAGATCAATTAGATATTAGCATAAAAATGTAATATCGGTATCGGATTTTTTGGCTTTAAAACTGATAAAATAAAAACCGATAAAAAAATAATGCTTGTGGTACACCGAAATAGTGCCTATGTGCGCTCCTGAAGCGTTTACCGGCGCACATATCGGTATCGGCTGATATCGGTAAATTGAGAGTTGGACAATATCGGCATATCGAATATCGGCAAAAAAGCCAATATCGGACATCCCTAGTATCAATGTTAGTCGTCTGAGAATGGTTTAAAAAGAAAAAAAAGATTGCAAAACAAGGGAAAGAGACCAATATCATTTCAAAACATCTTTGATGAGACACATAAACTGAAAATCAATACATTCAAAGACAAAAAACTGAAAAGAGTAAACAGCAAAAAAGGGAAAACAATTGGATAATTATTTTTTCACGTCATTACGAGAAAGCCCGGAGAATGCCATTCATTGACATGCGAGAGGTATGAGGGATGGATGGAGCATGATAATCTAATGTGATGATGTCTAACTCTCGTCATGAGCGAGGTCTTGAGGAGAGGGCTGGGACTCTGGCTTGGTATAGGCTGAGGGGCAGCATATGCATCTACACAAGCGTCCAGAAGTGGAGGTCTTCTCCTGATCCACACCCATTAGATGAGTCACAACCACCTGCACAGCAACTTTATCAAAAGCAGGATCCCCCATTATCAAGGCGTCAAGCACCAGGCTTGGAGAGGTCCACACCTTACAAAGGCTTTTCAGTACAACCCGATGCAGCTTGCCAAAGCACTTTGACAGTGGATTAAAAACAAAACCAGTGTTGTGAATTTCTGAAGTGAATTCTGCACATATTTGGTCAGTTAGACGTCGTGCAATCTCTGTCTGGTGGTGGAGTTTCAGGGTTCTTTTTGATGCATAGGAGGTCTCCTCTAGGAGCCGGACCACTAGCTGAGAGATGTAGTAACGGTTACAATCCTCAGGATCTTTGAGAGCAGAGTTCCCATAAAACAATGATCTCGTCTCCCTCATTTGCCGGTGTTTGGTCCACTCCATGGTGATCCTATCTTCAAGTTGTTTGGAGGTTTCAGACACCAAGTCCGACTGGGTGCCAGCTTTAAGTCCCTGTGACATCAAGAACTGGAACAAGTGCAGCAGGAAACACTGGACCTCGTCAGAGGCTTGTGCTCGTGTACACAGCATGTTGCCAGCATCTTCCCCTGTATGCCACATGCTTATCAGGTCAACCAAGTCCTTCACCTGGGGGCTGTTGAGGTCTAATTCAGAGAAGATTTTGTGTGCTCTCTGGAAGACAGTCATCTCGGGATGTCTGCTCAGAGCCGCTTGGTTTCCTGTCAGGCACATGTCCTTCACCATACTGTCAATGCAAGAGATCACTGCCTCCATGTGCTCGTGTTCAAAGACATTAAGGGTGGCTGCAGGAAGATTAGCAGCATGACGCAGCTTAACCAGCCTACTGGCCATCACCTGTCTGGCAAAGTGCATGGTGAAGAGTGCACACATCTTCAGCCTGACTGAGTCGGACAACACCACCTGCTGGCTGCCCTCATCTCGAAGCACATCCAGGACTATTTCTTTTGCAATGTCATTTGATGCTGTATCCAGGGCGTCCACAGGGCTGGCGGTAGGGTCAGGTATAGCAGAGGTGTCCTGCCTGCTCAGATCCAGGTTGTCCACAGTGTTCTTGATGATGTCAGCCGCAATCTTAACAACCATGTCAGCAAAAGAGTTTGATGGAGAGATGCTGAGTGCAGGTGATGGCTGGCACTCCTTAACCATCTCTGGATGAATTATGCAGCATGTCTTTATTAGTTTGGCAGCCAAGGCCACCATGTGACGAAGAGTTGTAATAGATGAAACCGACCTCCTCACCTGGAAGGAAGTTCTTCCGATCTTACAGCTGACTGTGTTGGAGGCCTCAGACATTGCCACATTTATGTTGCGTGCCACCTCACTCACAATGAGCTGTGTCAGATCTCGAGAGGTGTCACACTTCACTTCACTTATGGAGCATCCCACAACCTCAGCAAAGCTCTGTGCCAATGAGTTGCCGAGGCAGTTATTTACCTCTTCCACAGAAATGAATTCTACCACCTCCGTGCACCAGCTCTGACGTTTAGCCACAGAGCGAATCTGTTCACATAGTGTCTCCTTCATGGCCTTTAGGATGCAGGAGGCTATAGTCTGCACAATGTCCATGCACAAGTCAGCCATGAGCACCTGCGTGGCATTGTCTAAATTTTCTTCATCTATCTTCTTCCATTGCTCTATGTTCATCTGCTTGAAGCAAGCCTCCAGTTGAGGTCGCAGTGTTTCAGCCTTGATGATGTGCTTCACAGCTTTACTCCGAATTAAGAACTTGGGCATACTTTCCTTGAGATTCTGGTCAGCTCAAATCGCTTGGATGAAAGAGGAGCAGCCCTAATGAATACTCAACATTCTTGCATGTGACATCACAGTTTTGCTGGGGGGGAAAGTGATGGTGTCATTGATTCAGGGAGGGGTGAAGTGACCTGGCAAGTCCTTGGTCACTATGTCTCCATGATGTCACAGAAATGCGGACAATCATACTGATAGGATTCTGTCTAAAGTTGTATGTGTTGAATGTAGCAACATATAAAGCCAGAGGGAATGCAGTACACTAAAGGGGGAACAGTGCAGACAGGCAGAAATGCATAGTCAGATGCATTCAGTGATAGTTAGTACAGTGATAGTAAAGAGTAAGGACAAAGTCGGAAGGGTCAGAAAGTCTGTGTTCCCAAGGACATGTCAGACGCAGGCTTCAGCTTCATTTGTCATTGTTACGTAGAACAAGTTCAACAACCAACGAGATTGCATATAGCCCTACCCAAGGTGGATATCTATAATTAGAGAGGACATAATGTAAAATAACAAAGTGCTTGATCATAGAACAAGGTGCCTGAGAATAAGGTGCTTATGTAAACAAGGGTCTTTGGGGTGGTTTGTACCTGGTATACAATGGATGGGAACATTGGAACTTGTTGGGTATTATTGCACCTCCCCATCTATTTACAATCAGGAGTTTCTGAGGTAAAAATGATGTTTAGGAGGTGTTTAGCACAGTGACTGCTCTTGGGTAGAAGCTGTCCCTCATTCTGTTTGTTCTTGCTTTTATGCCTTTTTTAGCGCCGTCCTGAGCGCATGTGTGTAGAGAAAGTAGAATTGACGCTTGAGGAAGTGTGGCGACCAGTCCTCACCCTTTGGGGATGGATACACATTAAGTCCAAGATCCATTGGCATATGGAGCTCAAAAGTCCCAGGTGTGACATATTAGAAACCAGGGGATGACGGTGTTTAATCACTTTAGCCACTTTGAGCCACCTTTGCACTGCCATTGGATTTGCACTGCCACTTTTATGTATTTCTGCTCCCTACATTTCACATTCTTTGTGTATTTACTTTATGTATTCTGTTCGCACCGTGGATGAGAGAGGAAAGCAATTTCAGCCCTCTAATGTCTGTACATACTGTACATAGGAACTGACAATAGAGTTGACTTTGACTTGAATGCAGAGGTGTAGTCGGCATGTCAGAGTATACATTAAGTTGCAGCCAGGTTCCACATCAGACACACGGAGGCTTTTTCGTTCATCTCTCGTATATTCAATCATGCAATACAGGACTACATTGTGCCAGCTATTTCCCATTTTCCCACACATAATCAAAGGGATGGAAATAAGTGCCTTTACTGGGTAAGGAAAAACCTTTCCCTATTTGGGTTTTCCGTTTTGGAATCACAAACGAGAAAACGAAAACCATTCCTGTTTTTCATTGTTTCGTTTTCTAATCGAAAATGAAAAACCAGACTGCATCTCCCTTATCAACCTCCCTGCATTAACCAGGATTCCCTCAGCCAAATCAACAACCTGTATGTTAGACGCTGTTCTAAATGGTCTGCTCAAAATAGTCTTTCCCTTAACAGGAACTTCGAGCTTGACCACAGAATAAGAGCAAAAAAAGAATACATTAAGAACACACATTTTCTGTCATATTTAATTTCTGCATGGATGTGGTACCTCCTGCGTGAACTGTTGCTGCTGCCCAAAGATAAACCTATGGATAATTTGTGAAGTTAAAGCTGTACTTAAAGAACAAGAAAGCAGCCATTAAAAACAAGAGAGTGGAGGTAGGCTCTCTGCCAGTAGGAAGTCAAGGAGCTCTACAGGTAGAAGATCAAGCTGACACACAACCCGGCCACATGAGGTATGTGTGGCACAGCCAAGGTACTGTGGGTAAAGTAAGAAAGCCAAATGAGCTTCATAGTCTGCTTCCTGCTTCCCCTCAATTCCCTCACATAAGCACTGAAGACAACAATTTCCTGTCATCCTTACAGTAAATCATTCCATCCTCAGAGTCATAGTCAGAAAACGTCATTTGTCCCTATTTGTCCCTGATGAGCATTTCAATTGGTAGATCATGGTTTTTGGAAGCTATGGCTCACAAGCCATGTAAAGTTCTTTTGTTGTGATGCTATGGCTCTCCGTGGGATTAGAAAATAAAGAAATATAGTCCTGCATAAAGATGAATCTAAAACTGATTTTGCACAGCCCCGAGTTGTGGATGCTGTGGTCGCTATAAACTAGGAGAGTTCCTGAAATCTCTCATCTCACAACCCCCTATGGCTAACACCTAGGGCTGGGCAAAAAATCTATTTAATGAAATTTGTAGCTAAAAACGATTTTTATTTTGCAAATTCGACTTTTTCCACAATTTTCGCGCCCCGTGTCTTGTGGGTTTCTGTAGCCCTGTGTGAGCCAGCCCCCTCCCTCGCGCAACACAATTACAAACAACATGGCAGCGGCAGAATGTAAACGAGCTACTTCCAAAGAAAGGCACAACTAATCCAATCATTTGGAACTGGTTCGGTTTTGATGCATCAGACGAACAACAGACGAAGCCTCACTGTAAAATATGTTTTAAGGCTATTGCTACCGGAAGCAGCAGTACAACTTATCTGTTCCAGCACCTGAAGAATAAACATTCCGGAGAATGGGAGAAGTGTAACCAGCTACAAAACGAAGACGGCAGCTGTAGCACACCGGCTAAAAAGCAAATGACACTTCCTGAGAGCTTTACAAACTGTGTGCCTAATGATAAGAGTGGAGCGCGTTGGAAAGCGATTACAGAGGCCATCACGTCTTATATTGCCACAGACATGTCGCCAGTTTATTCTGTTGAAAAGCGAGGCTTTAGTCACTTGTTGAAAGTTTTAGATGCAAGGTACGTTGTACCCAGTCGCAAGTATTTCGCCAACGTATACGTGTAT
>OMPJ01046337.1:4785-14862 GCA_900312935.1 Carapus acus | reverse complement strand
TCTCTCTCTGTGTGTGTCTCTCGATCTTGCTCTTCGACTGCCTCCGTCTCTCTGACAGCTTTTTCCTATCTTGTCCCACCATCTCTGATAGTGAGGGAGACAGACCGGACCAGTGCATAAGAAGCATCTCTCTCTCTCTCTCTCTCTCTCTCTCTCCCTGGCCCTCTTTTCCTGCCTGTCTGTCTCCAGGCCAAGCAGCTGTGATAGGGCCTAATGCACTATTGATTCCTGTCACCCCTATACAGTATACCTGCTGATGCACCCATGGACACCCTCACACGCACACACACACACACACACACACACGCAGCTATACATCCACACTTCGCACCTACACACTCAAGCGCACACTTGGTATACTGTACATGGAGACACATAATACCTTCTCTTAGGCTGAACACACACAAAAGCATTCAGACTGTGACACAGCACACACACACACACTCACTCACACACACACAAACACACATGCAAACAAACACACACATAGATTCATGGCAGAAGAAGAATGGGCTGTGCTTGTGTAAGAAATTTACAGTGGCATGTCAGCGAGTAAGTGAGCCTATAGACTGCACAGAAACACGCGCGCACACACACACGCCCACAAACCATCAGACAGACACATTAAACCAAACAAATGCGCTTGTCTACCACGAAAACAACATTTTCCTGCCACGGTGCGTGTTTCCACTCAAAAATGTCATTGCTAATTGATTTGCAAGGACAGAAGAGATTGGGATGCTCTAGCTTTGTTTTTCTCGTCTTGCTTTGAGGGAACACTAGCTGACGTTAAACAGCTACAGAGAGGACGGTGGAGACAAACACACATCAATAACTCTTATGAGGTAAGAAAGGAATAATAAAGCACTGAACAGACACTGACATGAAAACAGACATTTGGCAAATTACTCCACTGAATGAAAAAAATCTCAAACTGAACCCTTGTGGCATTCATGTTTACGTTTTAATTTTGGCGTGAAGGTGAGAAAAAAAAGAAACGTCTCTGTCCCCCGTGAAACAGCTCCATTCCAGGAAAAGACCTTTTCATCCTTGGCAGTATGTTACTGTAATCCAGCCGTCTTACATGCCGCGTTTCCTTAAGATGCATTGCCTCGCCGAGATGCGAAAAAAAACAAAAACGCTTCCAACATATTAAAGGCTAATGAAATATGATGCGCACGGGCGTATGCACGAGATTTATTCTCTTCTCGCTGAACACCAGAGGGATGATCCATCGTCTCTCCATTGTATGTTAAACACGAAAGTAGACAGGGTGTGTGTGTACATGTGTGTGTGTGTGTGTGTGTGTGTAAAGGGGGGGTTGAAGGGAGGCGTTATGGCGATAGATGGGGAATAGGCGGCGGGTCCATTCCTCAAACGCAGCGGCTGGCGTGGGAGACGTTTGGAGGGGACACCTGAGGTCTTAGGGAGAGAAAACGGCGAGAATTGATTGATACTGCGGCGCAGAAAGTGATGCACAAACACACGACGGCCCTCTCTAGAATATTTATAATCCCTCTGGCGGGACGATCCTGTCTCCTGCAGGCTGCAGCATTATGCAAAATATACACGGAGGTCTCTGCAGATGGAAGCCTGCAGGCTCGGGAGAAATCTTGAGCGCAAACCGGGCATAAGAGATCGAGCCGCTACAATACCGCTGCAAACGCTCAGAAATGTTCCAGTCAAAGCTACATTATTCATAAGTTATCCCTGTTAGGCCCTCAACTCCCTCAGGTTTTGACTGACATGAGCAAAAGATGGGGAGAATGGGGAGAAAACACTCCCAACTCTGGCTCCTGGCGGCCATCGCTGCGCCCCCCTACCCCAACTCCATCAGATATGTTTTATTGTGTGTAGTTGCTTCCTGGTCACACCGCAAGATTGTCTCAGCCGTCTCCATGAGATGTGCACACGTCCGCTGAGATCAGCGGGGCCGGCATGCATCCCCTGGGGATCGATGCGTCTGCCACCGCCCCTCCTCCTTCTCCTCTTCCTCCTCCGCATTCCCTGCTTATGTATGTGCCCCAGTGTGCGTTTGTCGTCGGATTGCAAGCCGCTACACGGGCTTGCACAGGTCGTGATGCACGAGCTCGTGCCTGTGTGTGTGCGTGTGTGCGTGTATGTGTGTGTCACGGGCCTCCTAGACTCTGTTGACATAGACAAATCCAAGGCCCTGACTTTTCCTAATGCCCACTTTACGTTGTCAGCGTCTTGTCGGGGAGCGGTGCTGAAATCATTACCGCCCTGTTTTTCTGCCTCCGCTCCTTCCATCCACGTCGCTGCCGCCATCCAAAGTGCTGCTGCGGCAGTATGCGGGATTAATTAGTAAACTGAGAGCGCTAACTGGAAAATCTTTGCCGCGACGGGAACACTTTGGTTACAATGATTGATGGAGAAGAAACAACGCGCGAGTCGGCGCCACGCTCGGCGTTGCTCATTAAACTTTGGGGAGACTGTCAGGGGTTGGAGGAGGGGGTCGTGGCCCAGGCCGCGTCGGAAAAGATTGACCAGGGGGGGATTTCACGCTGCACACACACATGCTGAGGTTCACATCTCGGCAAAGTGCTGACACATGGAAGACACGATCCTGCCACCTGCAACCAAACATCTTGTTTTTCCAAAGCAGCTCCAGCTGAGTAAACTCGGATGAGGCCTTTCCTCCAGACGGCCATTTTTGGGATTGAGGAAATCCTGCTTCCCCTTCCGCCTCTCCCCAACTGCAGTCCGGCTCGGATGTGAGGGAGACTCTTCCTGTGGTTCTCCGCTATCACAAAGACACAAAGCAGGAGAAGGGACGGCGATGGGACCCGCTTGTTGGCCAGATGTGTTTGTATGCAACCAGAATCGACTCGAGTTTATTGTTGTTGGTGTTCAGCAGCTTTTGCTAGGTGAAACCTCGACGGTGAATCAGCTGACAGACCACAAATGCATCTGCTCAGAGCCGATTGTGTGTTTGGATCCTATGGAGACAAAGCCGATGACACTGCTATCATATTCAGGAAGGAAGGATGAGGCCTGAGGAGGGGATTTCCTTGTAGACACACACAAACACACACACACACACACTTACTCACACACACTCTTAGTCGGAATTTTTCAAAGTTGACGTGTGACAGTGTTTGTGTCCCCTCTCTCTTTCTCCAACTCTCTCTCCCTCTCTCTCTCTAGGTGCACTACAGGGTGATGCGAGGCCCTACTGAGCACGTGCGGGAGACGTTTACTTCCCTGCCAGGCTCCTATACCATACACATGCAGGTAATGTACAAACACAAACACAGGTTCACTTCCTAGACCTTTTCATGGCTGCCGACGCACACGCAAAAACGTATATGCATTGGCGTGCGCGAACGCACACAGACACGCACACTCACACGCACCCGCACACACATGGCTCTGTCTTGATCCTGGTAGGCTCCAGCTACACGGGGCTTGTTTGTTTAGTTTCCACTGTGCAGGAAATCGAGCTCTCCCACTGTGAGGGGGTCAGTGTTTAGCTACACACACGCATTCAAACAAACCAAGTGAGGAGGTGTGTGTGTCTGTGTGTGTGTGTGTGTGTGTAATTACACTCGGCCCATAAATCACACAATCGCACTTACAGTGCGTTCAGCTTCAAATTAATGGCTCCTCTTTGTTATTTCTCTCCATTTCTCTCTTATGTAATGTTTTTTATTGAAATGTTGACACATTTACGTAGCACATGAATACCCAACCTGTTTTTGCCCTCCAAAACTAATCAAGAAAATTCAAAAGTATTTTCCATCTCTCCAATATCAGGTTGGCACATCTGAATGTGTGCGCAATTTCACACCAGTGCGTGTGTGTTGTGTTTGTTTTTGCACTGTCTCCGCTATTTATTTGCAGTGCGGAGTGTGTTTGCCTGCATTTCTTGTGTGTGTTCTGTAAGTGACCTACTAAAGTGTGTGTATGTGTGTGTGTGTGTGTGTGTGTGTGTTAAATGTGTAGGCATAGTGCTTTACCGGATGTGTGTGTGTGTTCGCGCGTGCGTGTGCGTGTGCTCTCTGTTGACTTTGGCTGTTTGTATGTGGGTGTCACTGACCTGTGAGGGTCACTGGAACCAGACTATGGTGACCAAGCCATGACACCCTAGTCAGAAGTCACCCCGCACACACACACACACACACACCCTCCTGACTCGCCCCCAGGTCACCCTTTGTGAATGTTGAAGTGACCCTCACCTCACCTGCGCCTCCCTCTCCTCTGAAAACCCTTCATTTGTTACCTCCTGTAGGCTCGCTCATTGTCAGCCTTTCTTTTTACTTCCAATTATATTGTTTATCAAAGTCGTTTATTATGACATCATAGTGTTTGTTATGACAAAACACGTAGTTTTATCTTAAAAAGCTGAATTTTCCTACCTAATTAATATCAATGGAGGTATTTTGATTTGAGTTCGTGTTGAGCAAAAGCTTAAATTTGTTCACCGCCTGGCAACCCACCTTAGCCAACATCTGAGCTAACGCCTTAACAACGTTCTGTAGCATGTTGATAAATTATCATTATGACGATTCGACCTGCGTCGTCCATCACCCCGCTCTCCCCAGAAAAGCCCCATATTTCTCGTTTTTGCTCCTCCTCTTCTTCTGAAGGTGACTGCGGGACGTTTCTCTGATAAACTTTGACCTTTCTCCCTTTCAAGTCTGTGCAATCACAAACAGGAAAGAGAGAGAGAGAGAAAAGGTCTGGCTTGACCGCGAGCCAGATCGAAGTCGCGTCCAGGCACAGGCGCCCAAATATTTTTGGGAAAATGTTTATTCAGGCCGCCACGGGCTCCAGCGTTATGACCTCATTACACACACACTCACACTGGCATATTACAACAACATTGGCGTTTTTTTCTTCTTCTTCTTTTTTTTTCTGATGCTTTCAAGCTCTTCATCCAGAATTACTCAGGCCTCTCTTACAGGCCTCCACTGCTGCAGTCTTGTGCACACAGAACAGAACATGCCCATTATTAGATTACATGACTACGCCGGAGCAAGAACACACGCTAACACACGCGCGCGCTCGCACACATTGGCACGGTGAACACCAACACAACAACACACGCGCATTGTTTTGGTCATTGTTATGAAGACAGAGGCCACGGTGAACCCTGCGAACCAGAAAAACAACTCAGACTCAGGCTTCCTGCTCGCTTCCTCTGTGTAGTGGGACGGGCTTCACACTACTACTCTTGCAAACACACACACGCACACACACACACACACAGATGCTCTGTGACAGGACCAAGTGCCCTTCCGCTTTCCTGTTTTCAGGCCCGTGCTTATTTTGGATTTGCTGATTCTCTACTGTATAGGGAAAGGGTCTCCCTCCCTCTGTGTGTGTGTGTGTGTGTGTGTGTGTGTGTGTGTGTGTGTGTGTGTGTGCGTGTGTGTGTGCGCGTGCGTGTGTGTGTGAAGGAAATTCTGCAGTTACTGCTAACATAAACAAGTCCATATCTGGGATGAGTACTGCAATGAGTTCTATGTAAACACTCGCACTCACGTGTCAACAACTCACTTTCCATCAACACCTCCGCCCTATTTTACTAGCATGTTATGAGAAAGGAAGAGTCATTAAGATTACGAAGAAAAGAGCGCCGCGGTCGCATTCCGGCAACAAACGAGAACAAACCGAACACACCCACAATCCCCAACAGTGCCTGGAAAAAAAAAAAAAAATGTTGCTCATCTATTTGAAAGCTGGTCCACCTTTACACAGTTGGGCGGGATTTTGGCGAGAAGAGGGCGTTGGATGGTCACGTGACGTCCCCAAACCACTGCTGCTGCTGCTCCTGCTGCGACTGACATAACCACCACTTATACAACTAACTGGCGGGTTATACGAGCTAGTCATCGGAGAGCAGTAAAATCCTGGCCTCAGGCTCCTACTGTATGCAGAGCGAATTAAAAATGACTAAACGCACACACACACACTCACTCTCACAAACACACGTCTGTCTTTTAAGCATGACTCAGCGTTTGCTCAGCGTGTGTACGCCGAGTGATTCATTCACACAGCGACGGCCGAGTTTGTGTTTGTGCTCGATGGCTGGCTGACTCACCTCCTTTAATTGGCAGTGAGAGCTCCGGGTCGGAGATCAGAGACGAGATCCTGTCCTCTTTAATCATGGCCCGATGTAAACTTCGTCTTCCGCAGAGTGGAGATGTGGTCGTTTTGGCATCGGCCACCAGTCCACGACAAAGTCGCAAGTGAAAGCAGAAAGCAGTAAAACAACAATGCAGACTGAATGAGTGCACTCTCCAAAGCAACAAACAGGGACAGTTCAAACAACTAAGGGGACATTACGATGTATTTCTAAGAATTTGACATCGGTAATTGAAGACCTAAATGGCCGATGGTTTGGATTTTGTGCTTAGCGCCGGTTGGCTCAATTCGTCTGAGTGTGGTGCTAGCTAGAAAATGGTTGGACGACAGGCATTGCTATTTTAGGGGATGGCATCGGAGGTTGCGCAGTTGTTGGACCTGAATCCCTAACCTGCTTTCCCAAGGAACAGCTAGCTACATCTAAAAAAAAAAACTGGTTAGGCCTCCCCTGGATTCATTAAGGAGATCAATATCAAACGTTGCGGCCGTGTTTGCCGAATAGGCTGGAACATACGCCCTGTTATTGATGTGTCGACAGAACCATTGGTAAGGAACCGCTGAGGGGGAAACGCCGGCGATGTAACGGCGCCACGGATGGCCAGTTAGTGTCATGCTGACCTCAAAGTACGCTCTATTTCCTGCTCTCCTCTGGGCCTGTGTCAGAGCTGTCGGCTGATAGTGGGTATTCGCGCACGCGTGTGGAACAGATCGGCGCCTATCAGCCTCAAATGAGAACGCACAGACTTGGGCTCACATGACTTGCATAAATCGCTCGTATGTAAATGGCGTGGACACGTGACCCGTACGCCACTCGCTGAGCTTTGACACAGAAACCTGATTTTTAGACCGTTCAAACATCAGCGCGATGTGTAATGGAAATCACGAGCAGTTACGCTTTACACGTGAAACCCCCCTGTGAGCTGAAGAATACATTCATTTTCTTGATTTCCAGGGGGCCATAGCAAATTCTGTGTCTGGGGCCCTGACCCAACGTGGACACACACACAACGTGGACACACACGCCACCTGCGTGTCCCAGAAAACATTCTCCACACGTGGAGACGGCTGATTGTCGCTGTTGTTGTTGTTGCCTGGCTTGTTTCCTCTGTCTCACGCCCACGGTTTGCGTCGGCCATCGCCAGGCGACGGTGACTCACACCGTAAATAGACGGCGAGGAAGTAGGAGGACAGGACGTGACACAAAGTGAACTTATCCATAGCCAGGGGAAGTCCTTAGGGTAAAAACACAGCAAAACACACACACGCACACGACGGGAGGCGAAGGCCCCGCTTCACCACAGCTGGCCTGATTTTACACGCGCACCCGCTCTCTAATCAATAACAAGCAGAAATCCTGTCAGAACAGAGGGGAAAATGATTTCAGACAGCCCCAAAAGTGCTTTACTGTGGCTCCTAGGGTGCTGGTGCCGTTTTAATTACGCGCAGGCAGACCACAGACCAACAAACATGATGTCATCTAAGTTCGTCTGCCGCTGACTCCATATTGTTTGTGTTAATGGATGACCACAAAACAAATGGGCATTCGTTCTGCGGCTCCACACCAATTTCACTATTTGGGAGTTGGAGCAGCGTTACAAGCTGTGTGAACACCTACCTGTGTGTGTGTGTGTGTCTGTTTATGTGTGTGCACGCGCGTGTGCGACACAGTGAAAACAGGCTGTTGCCAGCATGCAGATTTGGTGGGGCTTTCTAGAGTAGCAACTATTGTTTCCATAAAAAGAGGCCGGTCAAGAGGTCGCAGGGGTCACCGGGGAGTTCTGTACTCACACACTCACACACATACCACAGACACACACGCCCATGAGGCATCCTGTTGCCGCGCCTGGTTTTACTGTATATCGCCTTTAGCTACTCATCTCGCAAATACGCAATCACAAATCATTCGACGCAGACACACACACACGCACACACACATGCACGCTCACCTCAAGAATGTGGTGCTCAGGAAGCCTAGGTGAACATAGTGTTACATGCGTAAAACCTCCAACCTTCTGTGACCCTCGAATTCTTAAAGGTGCAGTAAACTAATTATGAAATCTGTTCATCACGGCAGCAGTAAAGCTGGAACAGCTCAGGCTGGAGTACTTCTCCGCATTTGTTCGAACAAAACAATTGCAGAGCGACAACTTTCAGAGCAGTCGTGACCTCAGCGGGCGGCTGGGCAGGGGGGAAAATTTTTGTACCGAACTGGGTCACATCTGAAACTCGCTCTACATGCGTGTCAGTGTTGACATCTTACGTGTCTATTTCGATTCAAGTCAGCACCGCGGACTCACACGCCCGTACACTTGTTGTGTAACAACCGTGAAGGTTAAAGTTCTAAGCAGCGTGTGGCATTTCACAGGCCATGTTCTATCGCTCTGCCTCATGTTAGGTCAAGGGTAGCCCTGAGAAATCGAAATTCTGACACGCAACACCATAACATGATGAGGCTCAGGCTAATCAAAGTGTCGGAACATGTAGAACTTAATTTAGAATTTAGCGCTCTGTCATTTCTGTTGGGAATTTGAACATTTCTTTGATAATTTTGGAACACTGCGTATGTACACAACTGTCGATATACAACTATAAAACTTTGTGATTCAACTAGAACTTTGCGCCACTCTGAGATCCAAGTCAGAGATCCTGTATGGATTCAGCTCTGATAACAAAGTGGTCATGTGATACGTTAATCATACATCACAAGTGTGGAATCCATATCAGAATCTGATCATGGTAACGTATCACATCACGTGACGCCTTCTTCTTGCGGATTGTGCTGATCTCATCACACGGCCACGCCCCACATAGCGCCGCATGATGCCGAGAGGTATCGCCTGGACTCATGTTACACGTTATATCATATATCGCGTCTCCATATATGCCATATCATACCTATCATGTGATTGACTGAACACTCTGAACCGCTCAGCTCTCCACAGCCATGACGCATTTTTTCGGCCTCGATGACGTTCGAAAACCAAACCGCCGTTCTAAGTATAGAAGACCTTGTTTAGAAATAGCTGCACCTTTTATTTGACTGTCCTTGTGGCGATGCGACTGATCGACAAAAGATTTTTTGCGTCATTGCAGACCAGCCTGATTCCCACTTGTAGCTGAAGGCGCTCGGGTGAATAACCTCACTCTAAAAAATAAATAAATAAATGAAAAGTAAAAAAGATGAGGCGAAGTAGCTGCTTTACGTGGCTGGCTGGTGTGTGTGTGGACCTGTACAGTAATATTCTATTGACTCATCCTTGGCAGAGATGTGGCAGTGGTTACTGGAACACGCCCCTTGTGCAACCGTTGTCTCTCCCTTCTATCGACTCCGTCTGGGGTCGAATCCGCGTTCTCCTCATCTGGGAGGCATTTAGGGGAAAGGTCGGAGGTTGTGAGCTGATTAGACGTTTACCACCACGCAATCAATGCCATTTTTGTGGAGGGTTCTTTAACCTTTCACTCCTCTCACCACGCACACAGTGAGCGCATGTCATGTGATGTGGAGAGCACACAATGCACACACACACACACACACACACACACACACACACATAACCACACACACACACACACACACAGACCTCTGCTGCTGATGCTGGTTTGCGCAGATTGGATCACTGGTGTAGACAGAGTGAAGGTCCCATTGGGTCGCTATGGCAACAAGAGCCAAAATAAAGCAGCCGTCGAGACAGCAGTGGCAGCTTGGGCTGGCACGGGCTGCACACACATGTCCATGCGCACATACGCACACACACACGCACGCACGCGCTCTATAAGCAATTACACACACTACCCTCTGGCCTTGGCACCTACAAACAGACATGAAATAAGCTCGATATCGCACCGCAGGGGGAGGAGGGGAGGGAGAGAGAGAAAGAGAGAGAGGGAGAGGGAGAGGCAGGGAGCAGCAGAGAGAGCGGTAGAGGGGAGAGAGTGTGTGTCCTGAAATAACCTCTGTTCGCTCTT
>OMPJ01046336.1:8201-31888 GCA_900312935.1 Carapus acus | reverse complement strand
ACACACGTGTACACACACACACACACACACGCACACACACACACGCACACACACTCCACTCCTCATATCCCCTCAACACCCCTGAGACTAAATCAGAACAAAGAGACACAATCTTGGCTTTTATGTTGCCAGCGAAGACCATAAGCAATAAAAAAGACAGAGAAATTCCATACAAACCAAATTCAGACTTAAGAATTCGAGACACATATTGTGTATGGAAGAATTAGAAAATAACATGTAAATCTAGCAGTAATTAACACAAAAGTGACAGGGATTTAAATCCAGGTAATACAAATGGTTTTCAGTTTTAGCGATTTTCTGAATTTTCAATGTTTTTGACCAAAAGCCAGTAACCAGCAAATTCTTCAGCTAAAATCTGAGCTTTAATTAAAAACTAGGCAGACTCAACAGATCAAAAAGCACACTATTAATATCTGGAGTTAACTGCATAAAATCCATTTTTATTGAGTGCGACAGACACACATTTTATTTTCAACTACAGGACAATAATTTAAGATTCATCATCAAAAGTGTGATTTTCACTCAAAATGATAGATCATTTGCCTGAAGAATTCCCTGCGCATGTTCAGAAATGATCTGATTTGAATTATTTTGACAGGGCATCATGTGCAGAGGGTATTTGCGCACACAGTCTTGCACAAAAATGTGAATTCCATTTGCAAGAGTCACACCTGCCGCAGTTAGCAGCGCTGATGCTTTGATGAAGAGGTCCACGGAGAGAAGGAGGACATGTCTGTTGAGTTTGCTGCATTGGCCCAGATTTTTCCCCATCTCTTTTCTCCATTCAGTGAATCTTTGAGAGACTTTATGGAGAAATTGCTTTATTGTGCACACCCTTGAGAGGCAAAAGTAAAAACACCCCAGCATTCGATGAAAAGGCAATGCTTGCCAATGTGTTAAGGAAATCACTTACTGACCTGGATCAATGTGCGCAAAATGTTCTTTTCTCAGCCCTTTTAAATGACATTGTGCTGTGAATGAACAGCTGCCACATGTTGCTCCTCCAAAGAAAGGGCGTTGGAGAGGCCAAGACATGGAGATGGAATGAAACCTTGCAGCTATGGACGGTTGACCTGTGGGTCCTGTCCTGAGCTGGAGCAGTTCCACCACACACCAGCTGGACCCTCGAGTCTCCGCCTGACTAGGAATCGTAGACGTGTCATAGGTGAAATCTGCCGCAGTCCAGCACTCAATGGAACGGGGCGGGGAGGGAAGGTCAAGTGCAGGGCACATTTCTCATAAACCAGTGGGAAAGCAATGGAGGGAGTCCTTTGCCAAGACCATCAATTCAGGGATGGAATTAGAAAATGATTTGCTGAATTACTCTGATTATGATAAACACAGTGGACTGTCAACGAAATATGACGTCACAAAATCACAAACGTAAAATTTAAGGCAAAACATGGTCCTCTGCTTCCGCCATATATGTGTTGCTCACATTTTGTAGTGACTGCATCGACATTTGTGGCTCTGGAGGAGCACAGAGGGAGTCAAATCAGAGATATGGTACTGACATGTTACCAGTCAGATTACAGTAATGGTAACAATCAAAATGATAATTATCTTGGATTAAAAAAATTAGTTTTGATATGTGCTTTACTTTACGTAATAACACTGGCTTTTATCATTTCTGTGCTACTCCTTATTTCCAGATTTAAGTAAATAGGTGTATAGGTGCCTGACAGGGTATGTACCGGTGCTGTTATTCGTATCCTGATATTTGATGTGAGTGTGTGCTTGGGAAGTGACACACTAAAGGTTTTTGATGGAGGAAGGGCACTGTGTGGCTTCCCCCCTGCCCCCACTATGTTTCTCTGTCTTTGTTTGCAGGGCCAACTGACACCATTTCATCAGGAAGCCGAAAAGAAAGCTGAGCGAGAGAGAGATGCTCAGATGCAGAAGGATAGCAACTGCTCAGGCAATATGAAATGAGAAATCACAGAGAGGTGCTGAGAGACTGAGGGATGAAGACAGGAGGGGGGAGTAGAGGCTTGACAAAGAAAAAAAAAAACACCGAGGGGAACTCTATTTTTAATGCCATGTCCAAAAGCATTCAGTGAAGCCGAGGATCACATCAACCTGTCTCTTTTTTCCTCCAAAATGCAACAAGCGAAAAGAAATGTCTCCCTATGAAAAACACAGGAACATAAACACTGAACCTTGCTCTCAACAAAAAATACTCTGGCTGCCTGCAAATTTGCAGCTCACAGACTTTCTAGGACTGGCAGGGTCACAATTAGATGACCGGATGTTGCTGCTTTAATGCTATCGGTGGTGTTGTTTTTGTTGTTTTAATGTACCAAAATATTTTAAATCTGAACAACGTCGGGTAAATGTTTCAGCCAAACAGACAATTTGCCATGGGCTCATCATGTCAAACAAAAGAAATTAATTTCATATTCATCAGAATGGTTGTTTTCAGCAGGGGGGTTCATCACACCACCCCTCCTGCTCCCTCCTTTTTCTTTTTGATTTGCCTCATGTGACTGTCGCAGTCCTCGGGAGCTTGTTAGAACTCCCACCTAGCTGACTGTGTCCCCTGGATGGAGAGGCCCATGGGATGGGTGGGGTGACATGGTGGGGGTCGCAGAGATGGACGGGGTGCTCGGAGGGGTGTTGAGGGAGTGGTTTCGGTATGATAGGTTGGGGAGGCCTGCCCGGGAGTACTTTTCACAAATCTCGGATGAGCAAGCAAGGCTGAGGGCAGAGGGTGGGGGTGGGGTGCTTAACAAAGCTCGCCATCTACTGGCCAGGAGTGAGTACTGTTGTCAGATGGAGAGAAAGCAAGAGGTGTTCTCAAACAAAACTGAATTTCCGGATTAAATGTAGATATATGCTAATTGATTCATATCTTATGTTGTCACTTTTTTTGTCGTATCCTATGAAAATGTCCATTATTGGCGCTGGCAAGGTGCAAGAAAGTATACCTTAAGGTCAAAGGGACAACAGATGTAACTGCCTAAATTACCTATAATGGCTCACATGTGTAGCCGTGGGCCTCAATTATGCCTCAATCAATTTCAAATGCACATCTGCATTGGTGGTACAGAGGGAACCTGTTACCTTCTCAATATGTGCTCTGGAAGACATAATAAATACAGAAAACATCCCAAAACTAAATCACTTTCCAACCTTGCTACTTATTAAGATTGTGTCCATTTGTCACAGTGCATCATGCAGCAGTGATTAGGCAACAGCTTTGACTAAATAATGGCAGACACACGATAAACATGCCATTGAGAGTAAATTATACGTCTGCTGTTGAAGCTCGGCCTGATTAGATGTCCAGTCATGCCATAACCTTGGGGATATACTGGCATAAAAGGGGGGGACAGAGGAGCAGTGAAGACGACTGTTGTGCACAGACAGAGTGAGCCATGCGCTCCAAAACATCTGCGCACATACAAACACACACACACACACACACACATCATGGAGAACAAACAGACACAAGCATGAGCAAAACATATCTGTGAGCCATTGTTAATCTCTCCCCCACATATGTAGAAAATACAGCGTGGTGCCCAGGAGCTTCCTCCGTCACATGTCCATACCCCTTTAAAAAGAACAAATCGAATTATGCCTGTCCCTGGTGCAGAGCCACTGCCCCTGTGCTGCACACACGTTCACGCAACCCTTAAGTCCCACCCACCTCCCCTCATCAAGGCTCCCTCACCCCAGTTCCTTTTTCCTTCCGCTCTATAAGCAAAAATGTTGCTTCCGAATGCGGTGATGAACTTACTCGGAGCAAGGCTCCATTTTGTAGTTAGTCCTAATCAGTTTTTAAAACAATCTGTTCATTCCTGTGAAATTGGTTGAAAAGTCACAGAGTATTAAGAGCACACTGGGAAATAATGCTGAATTAACAAATATCTGGGAGAAACTGTGTGAAGCATTGTATGTCTGTAATATTGTTTAGGGCAATGAGAGTGATAGCAGCATGTTTAACTGTAGAGTATCCGCCTTGCAATGTTCACAGGTAGGGATGTCAGATATTGGCTTTTTTGCCGATATCCGATATGCCGATATTGTCCAACTCTCAATTTACCGATACCGGTAACAGCTGATACCGATATGTGCGCCGGTAAACGCTTCAGGAGCGCATAGGCACTATTTCGGTGAAACGCAAGCATTATCTTATTTTTATCGGTTTTTATTTTATCAGTTTTAAAGCAAAAAAGTCCGTTACCGATATTACATTTTTATGCTAATATATTTTATGCTAATGCTAACATCTCTATTCACAGGTAAATAACAGACATCCGTTCACTTGTGAGCATTTTTTCCTCACTGAGACTATATATGCACGTGTGCAGGCACACACGCGCGCGCGCACACACACACACACACACAAACACACAAACGGTCATAAAACGGTAAATCTATCTATGTATCTAGATAGATAGATAGATAGATAGATAGATAGATAGATAGATAGATAGATAGATAGATTTTTAAGTCCCTCTCCTACAAATTGTTATTGTTTCACATAGTCAGTTCCCATGTTGATTGTAAATCCTCTACTTACTTTTCTTTGCCTTGAGCAAAGGTGAGGTGAGCAGTATCTGGATCACTTGTTTACTGGGGGGTAAGGGGGTTCTGTTCCTCAGCATTCTGTTGCTTTGTATACACATTCTCTTTCCCTGGTTCCCCTGTTTTTTGTCAGATCTGTTCTCTCTGTTGTGTGGGTAGTTTTGCCCTGGCTGGTGCCAATCCATCCTCCCCCCTCTAGGTATGTGCTACCTGCCACCACTCACCTGTTCCCCCTGCCTCCCCGCCTCACACCTACCTGACCCTTGCTGTGTTCCCAGTGTTTTAAAAATAATAATACACCCCTGATCCTCCCTTTGCCCTTTCAGTCTCTTGTTTACTTGTTCACATGCCCACATGATCTCTTGTTTCTATTTGCAGGTGCTTCTGAATCCTGCCTTGCTGTGACTGTCTCCTCTCTCCATCTGCCTGGGCCTTTGCTTCCAAGAGCTCCTGTGATTTTCATCTCTTGTTTTTTCTTCAAGGTGGAAGATACTTGCTTGTGTATGTGTAGTATTCGTTGGACAATAGTAGAAACAAAGAAATGTTAACCGTGGCTTTCAGCCACACCTTAGGCTTGGCTCAGTATTACCCACTACGCAGTCAACATGTTAACATTGTGGAACGAGGAGAGTGAAAGTGGGAGACGAGTATTCACTGTCAAATGTCTTACAGGTGACTGTGTTAGGTGTTAAGCACTAGTACACACTATGCCAGACAATATGAGAGATAATGTAGTCAGCAAAGGACACTGTAATGACAAAGTGAGACCTCTACGACGAAGTAAAATAGTTCAGACGTGATTTAAGGCCAGTCCGGAGGGGCAAAACCAGGAATTATCACAGATATCTAGGGAGCACATCAAATAAAGTTGAGACCTACACTTGATTACAGAAGAAAAGGAAGTAAAAATAATGTTTAGCAAGTCTTACAGTGACAGTGTCGCAGATATCTGCCATTATCAGGATTTCCCGACAGATGGCACAGACAGAAGACAATTAGCAGGATTCCAACATCGAATTCTACAGTATCATTTCCAAGCACACGCTTTTCAACAATATGATTTCCATGGCCGTCTCATTAATAAGGGACAAGTGACTTTGCTCGATGTCTAGCAATGACACAATCTTATACCTCCCCATCAGCATGTTAAATGCTCGTCATATTGTCACTCAAACACCATTGTGCCAGACTAGGGTGCCTTATCATGCTCAAGTGATTCAGTCTGTATGATGTGCTGCATGCTACATTATACATGCAGCATCTCGTAAGATTCAATGCATGTTTTCCACATGGCCTCCCTGTGAGACAACGCGGAGCCATGAGGATTGATATAAACTGTAAAGCCTCGGGCTATCTTTACAAGGTTATAGAGCATTAAGAGGCTGAATGCACCTCTATGGAGGTGAAACCCCTTTACTCTTATCCACAACCACTACCAAGTCTGCATGTCAGCTTTCGCCAATCAGAGACCAGGTGGAGGGTGTAAAAACGAGGTTAGATGACAGTGCTCTGAAACAGTGATCAGCACTACATAGAATGTTATGTCATTTACACATCACTCCCTATCATTATGGGATTAGCCTAAACGCTACCATAGTGTGTCTGACCACACACATGACGCCTGATCCCTTACCACGTCTATTGATTTCACACACAGATCAACACCGTGCTCCTAAGGACAGATAATTATAGGGTGTTTTATGGCGAACTACACCTGCATAGCAAACTTCTCTCAGATTAGTGGGCATGACCACTAATCTTTCTTTGTCGACATCCACAGACCACAGCCAGTCTTGATGAGTTGGAGAATTCAATGACAACTGGGTAGTGAGACAATCAGAAAAAGTAAAATATATACTGTATGTTTTTTTTTTTTTTTTGGTGTGTTTGAGTGATGAGGTCCTTTTCAAATGCTCATTTGAAACAAGAGAGAAATGACACACGCTGAAAACATTTTTTTTAGAAAAAGTTTAAATATTCACTCGTGCTATTTTTGTCTCAGTGCTTTTTTTTCAATATAGGTTTGCGTGTATGACAGTGCTCAGAAGAACACAGAGCAATCACTGAATATTCTGTGCGTGACATCTAAGAAACCGCCTGGCAAAAGATAAAAGTGAATGCAGCATACAATTCAAAACATTTTCTGAAAACAGAAGTTTTGTGACATTATGCTGAAATAACAAAATGCAGCTTTTATTACATGCTGAGATGTTGCTAAATAAAAAAAGTAAAAATCCCAATATCGTATTTCTTGTTCTCACGGAGAAACCTGCAATATATAGTCAAGGGCTGATCGATGCTTTAGGGGTATCTCTGCAGGATGGAATGGAGGAAGGAGCGGTACACCAATAAAACATTCTTATGTCTACACCTGGATGTATATGGTCTCTTTTCATTTGTCCTCCAGCTCCGTTCATACCTTGTAAAACTCACTCTCGCCACTGGCACTCACTGACCTCAGGATAGCCGAGCAAACATGAAAGGCCTTTTATCTGGCCAGGCGATATTTGTGTGTGTATGTGCATTAGCGAATTAGACAGAAACAGAGGCGGCAAGAGAAGGAAATAAAAAGAGAGGCATCACCATTGACTTGAAATACACTTAAAAGCACAGGAAGTATCAAAATATATAAATAGAGGAAAAACAGTTTTATCGAGTGATTTTTCATACAGTAAGCATTGTGTGTGACAGCACACAGCAGGAAACACAGCCACAGTTGCTACGTGCAGTGAGCCACGTGGTTTTAAATGGTAGGTAGGCTAATGCTTACCTCTCACATCTTGGGGGCCTACATCTGAAGCCTTTCTGTTCTTGACACAAAGTATACATGACATCCAAGTGTATCTGGCCAGGAGGGTGCACATATTCAGATTGCAGAGGAAGCTTGAGAAATTATGCTAGTGTTGGCTGTGCAAAACAATTCCAGTTGAAATACTGACCATCATTGATGGTGTGATTTAAAATCATGCCATACTTAAAAGATAGTATAACATTCACAACAAATTCTTTTTACCTGCTATAAACTGAAAAAACAAGCCAGAGAAATGCATTACTGCCAAAATTCTAGTACAAAGTATGCGCACAGACATTACTACAGTCTCTCGCTACATTCTTTGATACAGACACATACAGTACACCTCAATGTGGTAAGAAATCTAAGGCACAGAAGTGGTGAGTACAGCCTTTCCCCTGCTACGCCTCTGTTGGTTTGATGCTAAACTTGACCCCTCACACTTGACCCCTGGGTCGTGACTCCATGCTGGTAGACTTAAGGCAGACAAGGGCACAGCTGTGAGCAATGGTCCTCCTGCAGGACAGACTCCTCCTCTAACATAGGGAGAAATTCAATTGGAGCAGATTTGTGTCCAGGTAGTTGAGTATCACTCATCATAGCAAACTGGAAACACATTTTCCTTCCTCTCAATAGCCAGCATCAGGCTGTGTGTGTGTGTGTGTGTGTGTGTGTGTGTGTGTGTGTCTGTGTCTGTGTCTGTGTCTGTGTCTGTGTCTGTGTGATGCATAAGAGCTCTCATTTCAACTTAACCAGGCCTCTCTCAGCCCCGGTCTATTTTTAACCTCTGATACATATTGCTGTGGTCATTATTTCAATGTCTCTGTCCTAGACTGTCAAACGCCTTGCAGGTTTGATATATGAAGGGTGGTCCATCACTTACATTGTTCCCCAGGACAACCAATGAGAGTGTGGTTCCCCGCAGTTGTCAAGACAAAAACAGATAGATGGGGCCGACTCAGGCCGTTGGTACTAAGGGACACTTTTAGGGCAGCTTACAAATAGGAAAGAGAGGGGAGAGAAGAGGCTGGCGAAGAGCTGATTCTCCACAGTTGCTCAACCTATAACTGTCATCTCCTCTGATTGAGCAGCCGTCCTAAATTAAGATAAATAATCAGTGTGGGCTTCAATATGTCTCAATGTGCTTACAAATTTAAGAAGAGATGTTTGACAAAATTCCAGTACCCTGAAGTGTCAATGCTCAGTTGACCGCTTTTTCTCTTTGCATTCTATTTTCCACTGCCTTTATGTCATCCACCAATTACAAAGAAAGTGAGGCGATGCAGGGAGTCTTCCTAGTGTCTGAATCAACAATTATGTTTGACATTAAGTGATGCAGTATATAATAACATTATCAAGCGCTTCACAAAAAAGGTCTAGTGACCAAGACAGCAGGGGGAAATTCTCATGTCTTTAATGGGAGAGTGATCAAATTACCAAAACAGGGTGTTAACCAAAACATCATCAGTCTGCCAACTTATTTCTTTTTCACTCATTGTCACCTATTGTTGAAGATTTTAAAATTGCTCTGCAACTGATACAACAATTGACTGATATTCCGAATACTTCCGAATGCAGAGGATACAGTTCCAATCGATAAGTTCAGCATTAAAAGAGTAAAACCAAACAACGGTCACGAAAAATGCATTCCAGAGTTTAAGACTTCAGTCTTAACTGAATATTCAACTGAATATTCCAAAGACAAACACTATGACATGCATACACTGTTGCAACGTCTGCAGCACCTTTTGACTTTTTCGTTTGGTGAAGCTATCTGACAGTGATGTTCACTGCTTTGTGTACATACAGTACATAATGGTACCTCGAAATAATGGCCTTGAGATGGGACCATCTGACTTGTATGTTTAGCAGAGCAACTGTTCCTCTGTTCAAATACTGATTCACAAGTAAGTAAATTCACAAGTGCTGCATCATATTTTGTCTCCTTTAAATTCAATGTAAGAAATTCAAATCAAAAGCCAATTTATACTCAAATTGCTTGTCATCTCTCAGACAGACCCCTCCATCTCCCCCTCACCGTGCCGAATGTCGCTCTTCTCCAAAATCATTGTCAGAAGAAACACCAAGGAATGGTTTGCGAGAAACACTTATCTGGCACAGCGGCAGAGTCCTGTTCCTACACCCTTTATCTCACCAGGAGATGGAATTCAATATACAAAAACCCCATCATGCAGCAGCGTCACGCCTGTGCTGGGGATAAGGGCAGGGATCCCAAGTAATTGGTTGGTGGTGGACGAACACAAGGTTCGAGGCTACCCGCGGAGGAGTGAAGATTACAGGAAGGGGTGGAGGGACAGGGTAGCAGGGAGCTAGTGGGTGTGGGATGATGTTGTTCTTGACAATCATTTTCCTCATCCCCCTTCTCCTTTCAGCATCCCCGCCCCATCTGCTCATGTAATCTGCGGGCCCACAATGTGAGTGAGGGTCTGTATGTGATTTTCAGGGTATTGCATGAATAACAAAGCATGTCACGTATATTTATATGACCTCTGTGACATACTGCAGCCCACATCCTGGGGGAGGGGATGGGAAAATTGTTTTGTTTCTGTTCTCAAAGTGTATATTTTGCATTCGCTTACCACATTGATAACGAAAATTAATAACTGGCTGACATTTAAATTAGATACAACATTAAATACAACATTAATAACATAATAAGCCTATGAATGTCATTGCAGAACCCCAAATAATGTTTGTTCTTTGAGAATGAAAGCTCTGCTGGAGGATGGTGATTGTGCTCATGGATGCATGAGTGGAAGGGAGGAAAGCAGAGAGGAAATTTGCCAGCGCAACATTTTCCGCTTATCCTGTTACTATTTTCTGCAGGAGATAACAGGCGCAGGAGAGGGGGGGGTGGGGGGTCTAGAAAGAGAAGGGACCTATGAGAGAAAGAGAGAGGAGAAGTCATTTCTCTGATTTATTTATGATGCAATGAAGGTATGCTGAATGCATCAAAACACGCTGCAGTGGTCATACTGTCAGGGAAGATGAAGTGTCTTCATAGTCGACTGAGCGAGCGAGCACGGGGAAGAAAGATGGGGAGAGCAAAAATTATAGGAAATGAGAGAGACAGGAGGGAGGCTCTGCTGCAGGAGGGTGTGAACCCTCTCTTCTCTACCGTACCAACGGTCTCTCCTCAAAATGGCCACTTTGTTGGTCAAAGACACAAACAACCAACGACCGTTTGCCCTCCTATTGCCTGATTCTACCCCATAAGCCAATTCTTCATTTGTCACAATTCCTTTGTGTAATTTCAAATAAGTATTCAAAATATTCATCACATAATTTCATCCTAAGACAACGATAAAGACGAAACAAAGACACAAAGACACAGATGGAAGACATATACAACTTGATAATGTGTGTACTCTCAGGATTCACAATCTCTGGACAATCTGTAGGGACCTACTGCACTCAAATTCAGTGTATGGTCCATTACAAGACAGAGAGAGACAGAGAGAGGGGGAAGGGGGCCGAGAGGGGGCAAGGAAGCAGGAGCAGACAGGGAGCCAATTCATGCAGCGAGACCCAACACGTGCTCATGTTCAAGGCAACACCTCCCTCTGCAGGCAAATAGAAAACACACAATGTCCCTGCACACATTATTCTGTTTATGAAACTAAAATGGAGCCTCGGATGCCATTTCCTCCCCAACATCACATTGATTTCATGCTGTCTCATGTAAAGACTGGAGACAGACAATGCTTAAGGAGGAAGACAGTTGATGAGCATCTGTTTTCAAATGAGGGTGTCAGAGACAGGTGTAAGGTGAGTGCATATAGCAAGCAGTATCGGAATAAATAAATATTAAACGCTATGAGCTCAACTCCCACATTCCATGATTTGGTCTTAATTCTATCTACCATAGAGGTTCCGCCCAAAAAAAGTTCATTCAGCTTGACCAAGGAATTCAACTTGATATTCCAGTAACACCCATGAAGGGCTTTCAACTCAACGTGATATTTGAAACCTTCTCTGTGTGCTACCTGCTAATTTCCCATAATTTCATGAGACAGATCGCTGACAATCTCCTATTTCCATCTCAGTCCTGAAACTTCAATTTTTGTCGTATAAAATAATGATACCTAGTGTGGAAACAATGATGCCGAGTGCAGAAACACAGGTGCACATCCCATCCCCGTACCCCAAAAACTCTCGACCGACGGGGTGTGCCATGAGATTACTCTAATGTGAGAATGCATCATTTCCCATCTTCATCTATTATGGTGGTAACGTCGACCATGAATCTTCATTGGCTGACGTAAAGCACATGTGCTACTCCTTACATTGATTGATCCACTGATTGTTAACATTTCAAAATTGTTGTCACATTTTGGATTTTTGTCAATGAATGTTGATGCAATGTCACTTAACAATTCTTTAAGTTGAAAAACAAGTAAAATTGTGTAGTAAAAGTTCCCCATCGTCATTTTCCTGAGCACCCTCACACTATTTAGTTGAAATTTCTTTATAGCTATGCTGCCCTGAAAAGAAAAAAAATCTCCTGTTCTTACATACTTCTATTCTAAAGTCCACATTATCCAGAGATTGACCCTGCCTATCTCCCTCTGTGTTATGGAAGACTTTGCCACAGAGCCTTTGAATCACCTGCTGCTTAAGCGCAGGCCTTCAATTCCACAGTTATTTCTCCAGGATTTCCTGCAAGTTTATTAAAAGGGGGGCTAACGTTTGGAATACATATCATACATTAAAACTCAGTCAAATAAACTAACAAAGTTGCGGGACTGGCAGCATCAAAGCATTCCTTCACTGGCCCAAACTGCATGATGATGAGCGCAGTCTTTGTGAGGAGAAGCTTGGAGATGTTCAGAACATTTCAGAGCCAGGCTTTAGACTTTTTTTGCAGATTATCCAACTGTCTTTGAAGCCGAGAACCCACCTGCTTCAATCTCTGCAGCTTCACTCATCCAGTTTCCAGGCTGTCATTCGATTGGTCAATACACGCAGTCCTTATGAACCATACCCTTGGGGTAACTCTTGTTTATTACAGTCCAAAGTCAGGGCAGAGGCTCAGCACTGCTCTTCAAAGCACCACGAGCAAATGTGCTCCCCATGAAATATGAATTGTGTCAGAGAGCGGCAAGAAATATGAAATAATTCAGTGTTTATGGGTTAGTCAAAGTAAGGTATGATGTCTGCCTTGGTTCAACACAAAACATCAGCTTTGTCTTGTTAAAAAAATCTAAACTGAGAATTTAGCTTTTATCAAGAATCAGGAATCTTAAATGTCATTATAACAATTCACATTTTGTGACGAAATTAAGGTGCTGAGTTCTGGTGCAATTAAAAGGGAATGAAAAAGAAAGCAGCCCTTTATGCCCTCTTTCCAAATACAACAGTTTGTAGGAATGTACAATACAAGAGGAGAGCGAGGTATCATCCCATTAGTAAATATTTAGCATTTAAAGATTACCTTTACATTTGAGTAATGCAATTCATAAGAGAATCAAGAAAAACAAAGGAAGGCCCTGGGGTTGTCTAAATTTGGATTGTACTGTGGGCTAGGGTTAGTAGTGTTGTCTACCTTTATCAAAAGTCAAAGTCATAGAATTTATTTTTCTGTCCAACACGGAGATGATTTTTTTTGGAACTGACTGCTTGTTTTAATCTTTGTCTACTCCACAGACAGACTACATTATGTCGGTCTGTTGAAGATGTGGGGAATACAGTGCGAGGACAGCAAAGGGCTGCAGGCTTTGAAAAGAAAGGTGTCATCAAGCAGGTTACCCTCATGATAAAGTAGTTTCAAATGGCAGATCACACAGGCATAAACACAGACAGGGCATCATTATTTCAATATTCTTTCCTTCTTCCCCTTCCCATAATTTCATAGTCCAAGGTCATCACCACAGATTCAAAGAAGCAGCATACACATTAAGTTCGACTTCTCCCACAATCCACAGCAGCCAAGAATTGTACCATAACTGCATTTATGTGTGCACTTGCCAGACATACCAGTGTGTGTCTGTGTCTAAACACGGTTTTGCTTACCACCCAACACAGTCAAACTTCACAAACTCCAAGACTTACTTTCCAACACCCAGTGTCAACCCTCACTTTTAGAGGACAGAGACAAACGAGACGTATCCTTCCGCTCGTCTTTTTCGTTTAAGTCCTTTTGTCACTTGTGCTCATACAGTGTCACTGCCCTGATTGCCCTGCAGTGCGGCAGAAAAGGGAGTGGGTGAGCAGCAGGAGGAGAGGGGTGCAAAAGGGGGAGGGAGGGGAGATGTGAATGAGATGCTCACTGACCCTGCCATTATCGCAAAGCACCAGTCTGATCTAATATCCTTACTGGCTGAAGGAGTGGGTGGCTGGGTACATCAGTCGATGCCTGCACTACTGGGGCCATTGTTTCTGCATCAAGCAGTTGTCATACCCCCCATATACTGAAGAGTCCACTATAAAGTGAAGGAGTGGTAATTAGTTTGATGTCTCAGAATTGATCAGGTTTGAAAGGTCCATAAATTTAGTTCAGCTTTGTCACCGTTTAACTACAATCCAAAAACGTCAAAGCACGCAACATGCCAGGGACAAACTGTATTAGTCAGTGATCACACTGATTAATACAATGATGTATCTGGGATACTCTTTTATTGCAGTGGTACTTGTTTTCGACGTTATGTCTTCTGTCCAAGAGAAAAAATAAGCAAGTTAGCATTATTACAAACTTTCCATAACAAACTGCACATTTTTGACATGCTATACTTTCCCTGTTTTGCCAATTGACACAGCTTGACCTTCTCACACATATAGAGGTAGCTGCATGGGTTTACTGAGTCCATTGGTGTCATATGAATAGAAACATGTAATAAAAGGGAGCAAATGTAGTGGACCTTCTAACCATGAGGATAGAGTGCAACATGACGCTCTCTCTGCCTATCATATTGACTAATGCTACTGTGAAAGTCAATAGATTACCAACACCGAAGCAGGCAATTGGCCTCTCTTGACAAAGTGACCCTTGTTGAGGGCCAAAACCTTTGCAGGTATCCACAGATGGTTCAAACAGGACCAGGCCATCATACGCTGCAGGCAACAGAAGAAGCAGGCAAAGCTACTCTAATTGAAAGCGTGATTATTTATCATTAGATTAATAATGCGGAGTTGGACCTGTCACACAGATATAAGTATCCGCTCACTGTTTAAACTCCTTCCCCCTCCTCTTCTCAATGAGACCAGACAGACACACATTCACTTCACTTTAGTGTCTTTGGAGTAGAATAATCAATGTATGTCTCACTGATCTTGATAGGCATGTGCTAACAGAGATTCTTTGACACTGTTTTAAGTTGTCTTTAGTTGAGCATACTGGAGTTGAGTGAGATGTAGTTTCTTTTCATATTCTGTATAATCCGAATAATCTTAAAGGGAAAATAGAAGAGTGAAGAACTAGCACCCTTGTTTAGTGGCAGTGCGTGGTCCAGGTTAGAACCAAAACTCCATTTCTTCATCATTGTCTTAACTGCTATCATGGTCAGAGCTATATATTCAATCAACCCAATGCAACCCAACAAATATATTTGTTAAATCAAATCAGCAAAAGGACTGAGGGACAGGCACCTCCAGTGCCACTCAGTAATCAGCAAAGGGGACAGTGGGACTGAGGACTGGGTATATCGCCTGCCAGCTCAGACTGAAGTTGGATGAGATGATGGTAATTAGGCAGAGAAAATTCACAATTGCAAACTATGTAAGCAGCTAGACAAGTAACAAAGCGTGATACCAGATAAGTCACAGCCTGGCAGCCACTGCTCTGCAACTTCATACTGATGTGGCCATGGTCAATCAAGCAGAGAGGCTACTAATGCCAATTAGACATGAGTGGGTAATTGTGTCGGCGGGGCTGGTGGCACACAAGACTTTGTTCAAATGCCCTCAAGCAGTCGGCACTCTCTGCCAGCACTCACACAGTAAGTGACACATCTGAGTCCATTGAGGGGAAAGTGCACTCACAACATCTCTACGCTTCCTTCTCTCGTAAGCACACCACAGAGGAGAATATCGACCGCCATTTTTCACTGATGGATTTATATTTGCAGTGTTTTCAGGAGAACAAAAAAATTGCCCCCTGAACAGTTTTCTGAACACCTGAGAGTAGTTATCAGCACAGTCAATATGTTCAACTGTGTGTTTACTACGTACATTTTATGAAAATAACCCTTGGATAGGTTAGTACAACATGTTTGTGGCTAGGATGGCCTCCCAGTTTTGCTCTCAGATGAGGGAAGGTCGCCAGCCAAGGCTTCACACTGAGGGCACAGCTGCTAACATCCAAGCTTTGGACACTGTTGACTATAAATGGCTGTGTGTCTAAAACGTCTGCGTGTTGACACTACCCCCATGGCATGCTTTCATTTGAAGGCTGCACAGTTAGAGGCCTTTTCAACCACATTACCTCACAGTGAGTAACAGTGCTCCATCCCCCCAAATAAGGCAAATTTAATTGGTCCACTTTATAGAAATTTCAGTACTGCTGTGTGAGCCCTGTTTCATGGCTTGCTTTCTTTATTTATGCACTCTGTTTTCACACCAAGGATGGTGAAACTGCATGGTGCTAAAGGAAATTAGGTTTATTCCACTACATGAGGGGCCGCTGTGCAGGGAAGAAAGTCAAACATTTAAAATTAGATCAATGGTCTCAGCAATCAATCAAAAACTGTCTTCCAATGGTGCTTGCTCTTAAAATGAACATTTCAAGCAGCAGGCATTGCATCCAATCATCAAAATACAGAATATACGGTACACGTATGAGTATGTATGCATGTATGCATGCATAAATGCATAGGTCAAAGTCAAAGTCAACTTTATTGTCAGTTCCTACATATGAACAGACATAGAGGGCTGAAATTGTGTTCGTCTTGCATCCACGGTGCAAACAGAATACACAAAGTAAATACAAAAAGAAGACTAAACATGAAATGTAGGGAGCAGTGCTGTGGGAGTACAAAATACAAAAAAGTGACAGTGCAGATTGTTGATATTTACCTTTTTTCACATTTCATATCATAATTTATGTGCCACATTTAAAAGGAAAGTGTAAAAAAATGATGCGACATGTAAATAATGAGGGGGGAAAATAAGGAAATGGTGGGTAAACTCTGTTTTCAACTCAAGTTTTATTGCATCTGGTCCTTCATCTAACATTGAATTATAATCTGAAATTGCAACTAAATGATAACATTTAAAAGAATCAGGAATCATTCATTGCCATTACAGCAACTGAATTGTGTAACAAAACTAAGGTGCCTGCATTCCGGTGTAAATATTTCAAATAGAAAAGAGGAAGAGAGAGAAGAAAGAGTTTCTATAGACACAAAATATAAACACACAATATATACAGTACATTACAATACCATTATAGATTATAAATATCAGTATAAATACAATATGATAAAATACCAGCGCAGATGGAGTGGGAATGTTTGAGCTGACCGGGATAGTGTAAATGCCTGAATGTATTGCAAACTAAAAAAGAAAGCCTACACATACTGTAAGCTAAGAGTAACTAACCAGTCTGCCACCAAAGTGAAATGAGCTGGGAGATTTTGTGATCTACTCAATGAAAGGGGTCTTAACTGATATGTACTTGTGTAGTGCGCACAGATAGATGTGCAATTGTGCTTTACATCACAAAGCAAACAGTAAGCTAAAGCAGGAGTTGATATACAGGAAATAGTAATACTGTAAGAAATGAAAAAAAAGTGTTGGCCAAAGTACACTTTCTTTCTTGGGAAAATTCAGCTTGTGAAAAGAGAATCAATTAATTGTGGACGTCTTAACAATGCATTTGTATTTCTTTGCTCTATGAGAGAAAAATACCAGAGAAAGACTGGAAGTTGCTGCTATTAATGAATTATTCTGCTTCAATGTCACTGGTCCACTCCACATCAAACTGGGCTGCATGAGGCAACTGAACCAAGATGATACCTGTACAGATGAAGATGAACCCCTGATCTATAATCACTCTCAACATGTTCCACAGTCAGTCACAAAATAGGTATTATTTATGCTTGTGCATTTATTGTGCTCTCGCCATTTCCTTGGAAGACTTTATCTGAACCACATTGCTGTGACTGCAGCTTTTAGCTGTGGTACCCACCAATGCTGGTCTCTGTCTTCATCTCTGGGGCACATGAAGACATTGCTGGAGATACAATACAATAACATTGAAGTCGTCCCCCACTTGTGTTCAAGAAACAGATAGTGTGACTTCTCAGCAGGTCTTAACACAAATGGGGATTATTTGTGGGATGTCGATATCTGGATTTGTCACTGAACATTGGAGTTACATTTTCAAAACAACAGATTGGTCTTGCAAACAGTGGACATACCATAATATACATGTCTGCTTAGTTCATGCAGTAATTGTCTATTTAGTGTTTGTCCCTGCAGTAATCACTAATTTTGGCTGTAACTGTATAAGCCTTGTAACTGTGAATATATTGTATTTACTGTATTTGACACTCTGACACCTCTGTCTCATCTGTATCTGCCAAGGTCTTCATATGCTATGTTCTTACTTTTACTCTAATTCATAGCAGCTCAATGCCTTTCATCCCAGCCACTGTTAAGCCACTTGATTGGTTTTTGCAAGAGAGCTATTGAAATTGTATTTCAGCACATACATCTAGGTAGGAATAAGCCTTTACACTCACAACAAATATTAATGAATTTGTGAGAAGACTGGAGAAAGAATTGGGGTGCAAGGCAATTAAATAATGCCTGCAGCAATTTTACAGAGGACAAAGCTTCCCATCATCCTAATTAAATTTCATGGCAGACACCTGGCCTTTCACCTCCTTACTCTTCATTTTCCTTCACTCCCATGTGACAGCCAGAAAGAGACACACCTCACAAGCTCCACAGTCCCCCCTTACGCTGGTGCCTGAAAATCTCATCATATACATGGGCAAAAGCTCCCAGCAGATCTAATCAGTGATGGAAAACCAGGATCACTAAGTATAGACATTGCAGTGACTATTCATCACAAATCTCCCCGTCTCCATGGATTAGCCCAGCATGAGATCTCTGAATGGAGAGTCAGGTAGCTAGAGACAACAAAACTCAGCTCAGAGGTCTAGCCCATGAGGACAAAGTGAGTTGTGCAGCATAATTAAGCCACTTCTGTCCCATATTGCGCTGTTCTGAGGATAGGTGGCAAACTTACACATCAAAATCATAATGTTTTGTGTTAAACATAATGTTCCCTCCCTTCTTCCTCTTTCTTTCTTAGAAAAGTACAAGTGTTGTTATTGTGTGCCAAAGGTGTTCACGCTGCTCGCTGCCCACGTTGACTGCCTCATGTCACCACATGCGACCACACAGAGGTCATCTGGTGGTCACGTAACGCCGTCACGTCCACCATGACGAGCAGAAGGTTTTGTCTGTCTGCACGTTAAGTCTGTCTGCACGTAGTCAACACAGCCCTTCTCCATAACCGCCAGCATTCTGGTATGTGAAGTCTGCATAAATGTGTGCCAGAGGAGAGGATGCAAAGGGGTTCCCTATGACAACCACAATTCCAATGATGTTCACGTCGCCCGGACTGGCATTACCGGGGGCCTTACCCTGGGCCAGACCCGGGGTTGGGGCTCAACAGCGAGCACCTGTCTCCGCCCATGGAATAGATGGCTGCACGCGCAGATGCGGTGGACCGGTGCTCTTCGGTGTTTTGTAAATGTATGTTTTATTTTTACCCACCATCCTAACATCTACAGCCAGCACGAACCACTTAACATCGGTTCCACAGCGAGAGAAGTATTTCCACTGAGTTTCTCTGCTCTCACAACCTAACAGCAGACATAGCGAGGAGTCCCGGCTCCCCGTGGATTGTCATCCCCACAGGCAGATGACGGAGACGCTGAATGGAGAGGAAGCAAGAGCGAGGCTGCAGGGGCTCAAGCACATGCGAGGCCACGGACTCACATGGCTATGCTAGCGCTAGCGAGGTTACAGAGGCAGCCTTCTAAACCACCGCTCCCCAACATCTTCCTCACCAACGCCAGATCCCTGGTCGATGAGCTGTTGCCATAGCCGCATTCTGCTGCTTTCCCTTTAATACCCCTTGTAAATGCGGCGGAACCCAGCATCTATTGTAATTTCGTTACACAATGTGAACTGTTGTAATGACAATAAAGATTCCTGATTCCTGATAGGGCTCGGTCAGGCTCAGTCTGAAAGGATGACGTGGGCCCGCCCTCCTGTAGGCTCACCTCCCACAGGAGCAGCCACAAGGGGTCGGTGCATTGTGGTCTGAGTGGCAGTTAACAGGGGGAGCCTCTGCAGCCTTATCCATGGAGCTTCTCCGACCAGAGATAGTCAGGCTCACCTCACCTCAGCCTGGGCTATAGATCCCAATTTCTTGAGAGAGGCTGGAGTCTCTTCCACTTTGGACTTGTCTGTAGGGAGAGGCGATGAGCTGGAGTGAGCTTACTTATAGCCCCCCATGTCAGCCATCACATATTGAAATTTTTCCCAGTGAATGAGAGGGTTGTGTCTCTTTGCACAGGGGGACAGGTCTCTCACTGTTGTCTCGGTGTATGGGCCAAACTCCAGGGCAGAGTACCCGGCCTTCTTGGATGTCCTCGGGGAGGGGTACTAGATCGTACCCCATTTGAGGACTCCATCATTCTACTGGGGGACTTCAACGCCCATATGGGCAATGACAGCAGTGCCTGGAGGGGTGTGATTGGGATGAACGGCCTCCCTGATCTAAACCCGAGCAGTGTTTTGCTCTCGGACTTACCATGTGTGCTTGTCACAGTTTGTCAATAACAAACACCATGTTTGAACATAAGGGTGTCAATCAATGCACTTGGCACCAGGACACCTTAGGACTCAGGTCGATGATTGATTTTATAATTGTATCATCTGACCTCGGGCTGCATCTCTCAGACACTTGGGTGACGAGAGGGGCAGAGCTGTAGACAAATCACCGCCTGGTTGATCCACCTGGGCCATTGTGGAAGTAAAACCTCAGGTCTGGGAGGTGTTGGGGGAGGCAATGGAGGAGGACTATTGGTCAGTCTCGAAGAGATTCTGGCAGACCGTCCGGTGCCTCAGGAAGGGAAAGCAGTACCTAACAACACTGTTTACAGTGGAGGTTGTAGCATGGGTGCTCTCTTTAGTTACCACAATTGCAAGTAATTCTTAAAGAAAACCTCACCTTTTGTAATTTGCCCTAGGAGTTACAGGTGAGGGAGTCTGGATAGTGTGGTTAATCACTGCGGGATTAACCCTTTTTTACAGGCAGTTTGCGTCGGGGCCCTCAGAAAGGGTTTGGTGTCAGAGAGGAGGTTTAAACTTACTCCTTGGAGGGAATACTGGCAGCGTTACCTGTGTCGTAATCAACACCTCGCTTTATGGTGCACAGTATTGTGACACATGCCAGATAGGTCTGCAACCCTCCACACCTCGCTAATCATACAACGATCTCTTATCCTAATATATACAGAAGTGTGAAACATCTGTCCTTTTTAGGACACTCCATAAAGATGTGTATTTGTAAAAGCTCTTGAGTTTGCTCTCTAATTTTATTGCTTAAGTTGATGGTGGACAATACTAAATTACCTTTGATTTAACTTGATTTGCATGTAAATCCCAAACACTGTAAAGATTTGCAAGATTTGCTCCAGGCGTCAATGTATGCTACTTCTCGGGTAAGGAGCCTTTTCACTAATTGCTCGGAGGACTCACCTCATGTGAGGGACAATGGAATCTGGTCCTTGTCGACTCCCATCGAAGTCCTTGGCGACCTCCTCCTGTTTGAAGTCCTTGGCGATCGCAGTTTCTCAGACCAATTTGCAGTAAACTGCCATGTGTGAAGCCAAAAAGCCAGTGTGGAATTGACTGTGTGAATCAGGTGATTGTGCACATGACTTGTTTTGTTTAAGGAAGATAATGGGAAGAGAAGGTGTGAAGAGTACGGTATTGATTGTTTCAGGGGAGAGACCCTGTAAGCTTACGGGATGCGTATCCAGAGATAAGACGGAGCACAAAAGTTGTCTCGTTGGACCTTTGAGAATTAATTTTATCTCACCAAAAGGGCCTACCAGACTCAAGGAAAAGCGTTACAGTATGGGAAACAAAGTGACAGTATGAAGGACCATTTCACTTCTCCCACCGAAACCTATTGTCAACACACACAGCACAAAAACCAAACAAAAACTGTACAGGCGTTGCGTAAGTATAACAATTTTGTTAATAAGAAACAAAGGAAAAACAGGGAGGTGTGAAAAATGTAATTTAAGAGCGCAGTGGGCAGTGGAAGAATTTGCGTGAGGAAAAAACAACTGAACCTGTGGTGCTCTGGTTTTTATAGGTCTGACTTTGTCTTTGCATTAAGGGAGTGAACCTTTCCTTAACCGCTCCTGTACCACTGCCAGGAGGGATTATCACCCAACAATAACCCTTTCCGTGCCACTGCCAGAATGCGGGAAGTTTTTCCACAGCTAGAGCTACTAACTGATTCAGTTTTTACCTGTTGAGTACCATCGGCAAATGAGGAAATTCTTCTATTATTCACGTTTTATGGAATTTTTCCGAGCCAATTTACATTTGACTCACTTAACTTAGTTTGTCCACACATTTCAATTAACATGTGATACATTTCTTTTCATATAATATGCTACACACAACAAGGCAGGGAGCTGTTTACCTCAAATGAGGATGTGGCTAAGCAGTGGCTGGAATCCTTTGAGGATCTCCTCAAACCCACTGGCATGTCTTCTACAGAGGAAGCAGAGGCTGGGTACTCGGGGGGTGGATTCGTTCATCACCAAAGCTGAAGTTGCCGTCGTGGTTGAAAAGCTCCACTGTGGCAAGGTGCTTGGGATGGACGAGATCCACCTTAAGTACCTCAAGTCTCTGGAAGTTGTAGGGATGTCATGGCTGACACGCCTCTGCAACATCGCATGGCAGTCGGGGACAGTACCCCTGGGCAGGTAGACTGGGGTAGTGGTCCCTCTATTTTAGAAGGGGTTCCAATTACAGAGGGATCACACTCCTCAGCCTCCCTGGGAAAGTCTATTCCAGGGCACTGGATAGGAGAACCTGGCCGGTAGTCAGACCTCAGATCCAAGAGGATACAATGCGGGTTCCATCCTGGCCGTGGAACACTGGACCAGCTCTACACTCTCCGCAGAGTGCTTGAGGGATCATGGGAGATTGCCCAGCCAGTCGACATTTGCTTTGTGAACTTGGAGAGGGCATTTGATGGGGTCCCTCATGGTGCTCTGTGGGGGACAACAGGATCTCACCACTGCTTTCTGCAGATGATGTTGTCCAATTGGTTCCCTCAGCTCAGGACCTCCAGCATGTGCTGGGGCGGTTTGCAACAGAGTGTGAGGTGGCCAGGATGAGAATCAGCATCTCTAAATCTGAGGCCATGGTTCTCAACTGGAAAAAAGTGGCTTTCACCCTCCAAAAGGGAAAACAAGATCCTGCCTCAAGTGTGGGAGATTAAGTATCTTGAGGTATTATTTAGTGAGGGTATTCAGATTGACCAACGGATCGGTGCAGCGGCAGAAGTAATGCGGTCGATGTACCGGTCCGTCGTGGTGAAGAAGGAGCTGAGCCGGAAGGCAAAGCTCTCTATCTACAGGTCAATCTACTTTCCTATACCTCACCTATGGTCATGAACTTTAAGGTCATGACTGAAATGATGAGATCTCAGATACAAGCGGCCGAAATAAGCTTCCTCTGAAGCGTGGTGGGACGCACCCTACGAGACAGGGTGAGGAGTTCTGTCACCTGGGAGGAGCTCAAAGTAGAGCCGCTCCTCCTCCACATTGATAGAGCCAGTTGAGATGGCTCAGCATCTTTTCCGGATCCCTCCTGGATGCCTTCCTGGGGAGTTGTTCCGGGCATTTCCCACTGGCAGGAGGTCCGGAGAAAGACCAAGGACATGCTGGAGGCACTGTGTCTCCCAGCTGGCGTGGGAATGCTTCAGGATCCTCCCAGGGGAGGTGGAAGGGTTGCCTGGGGAGAGGGAAGTCTGGGCTTCCCCCCTGAGACTAAACCTACACATGCCTCTGACCATGCGTAAGCACAACATCCAGTGGTAGAACAGAACAGTGAAACTACAAATACAGCCCATACAGAGTGTTGAGCGATCTCAAACTCGTCGCCGGTTCCCGCTCCCTGTAATGAATGAATGAATGAGGGAGGGAAGGAAAAAAAGAAATGTTTCAATTGGAAGCAGATGCGTTGAATAATTGGTGTGACAAGCTATAAAAAGCAGCTGTGACAGAACCCGCTATAAACACTATAAAAGCACCATGGCCTGGCTGGCGCTGCT
>OMPJ01046335.1:32225-54571 GCA_900312935.1 Carapus acus | reverse complement strand
AGGGGGCAGAATACCCTCCCTCCCGCGCCGACCTCGGCCTCACCTACACGTGGAGTTCCTGCGAGGAAAAACAAAGCCTCAATTCCTTTCTTATCCTCCACGATTCGGAAACCTTGCAGTGGAACGGTCCAAATGTACTTCTATTAATTTTATCGACCCTTCCTCCTCTCTCCGGCGGTGGCGAGAGTGAGCAGGAATAGATATGGCGGTCAGTTTTTGTAAGCGAGCGTTTGACATTGTGAGGGTTTTACGCCGCTTCCATAATGACAGCAGAGGTAAGTTATTCTAGCCATCATCTGAAGTATGTGCGCCCCTGTCCATTGTGTCTGGGGGAGTTTATAGAACTCCCAGGCCCTGCGGAATGACTCGGGGAATGTCGAACCACAGGGCTGGAGTCTCTCACCGCTGACAAATCTAGACATTATTCCCAAAGCGTGATTCGCTTGCGTAACTGGGATTCGCTAATCCTTAGCTCTCCACACAGTGAAACCCTTGTGGATTGATGGAGGCTCCGTCGGCGGCGGAGTGGAATGAAGTGTTGGCAGGTGTTATGGCAACGTACGGTGTATATATATGTATGTATGTATGTGTATGTATATTAATAAAGGCCGCGCAGGAGCGACGCCGGGATCAGTGTGAAATGTTCTGCTCCACGCTGTTGACCTTTGTGCGTTCATAGTTCTACTGCAGTGACACCTGAGATTCACCGTGTATTAATAGATGTTACTGTCACTGGAGCGAGTCCCCGATCGACTAAAGCGTAACATTAGATAAACAAATTCCAACCGCCAGGTGTATTCAATGTAAGAGTAGTGGATGTTCACACACAAATTAATGTCCACCCGGAGTTCCCAGAGATCACATGACGCCCGTACACTTTTTGTATGTTCATTTTGAACTGCAAGTCATTGTCTCCCTAACACAAACTAGGTTACTGTCTTCCATCATAATACATAACGTATCATATTGATAAGTAAAAATGTTGTTTGTTGTAAGTGATATTGTCAATTGGCTAGTCTCTTCTTACTGTAACTCTAATATACTGCAAAGTTTATTGTATCCTATACCCTCTGTATCATCCTGAGCTGCTGCGGCATTTAATCAGGAATCGGGAATCAGGAATTTATTGTCATTACAGCAATTGCATTGTGCAATGAAACTAAGGTGCTGAATTCTGGTGTAAAGGAATAGAATGAGAAAAAAAAGAAAAAAACAAAAAAGAAAAAAATCCATATACACGAGAAATATGTACCTGTTATATATATACTGATATATATATAGTATATAACATGTATATTTTATATCTCATAATATATACAGTACATACTTTTTATCATATATACTTTTTTATTAATTTTACAGTATAAAACTGTCTATATATATAACAGTATAACCTGTGTTGTTTTGTATGATTTGTTTCTGTTTTGTTTGACCTTGAGTGTCCTGAAAGGCGCCATATGAATAAAATGTATTATTATTATTAGTAGTAGTAGTAGTATAAATTTCATTATTGTAATTATTATTATTATTATTATTATCATTATTATTATTATCATTATTATTATTATCATTATTATTATTATTATTAACAGATCCTCTCTTTTTTTCCTACTCAAACTACTTGCACCAGAATGCAGCACCTTAGTTTCATTATACAATTCAATTGCTGTAATGACAATAAAAGGTTCCTGATTCATGATTCCTGATAGATAAAAAGTATAAATAGTATCAGCGATGATGGGGAGGGAGGGGTTGACCAGAGTATTCTCATTGTGGATGGAAGATCCGGCACTCACTGTTAACTGTTAATCTCCTGGATCGAGAGATCAACGGATCAATGAAGTACCTACCTACCTGGAACTCTCTCCTACTTGTAAGTTTGTGTACCAATCTTTTTGTGTTTCTGTAAGGTGGACACAAAACGAAGATGGTAACGAACGTGAACGTGGAGCGAAAATCCTGCAACGGCCGGCGGCAAAATGAGTGTACACATGTACACCGTGTTGTGAAATTCTGGGTCATTTTGGCTCACTTAACGCAATTTAGATGGTTTTTCCGGCTGTCAGCGGGGTGGGAGCCGAAAATTCAACCAACAACAACAACAACATCCTGTAGTCATTAATGGGATTCTCCCACTCCATGGCTCTCTGCACATCATTTCCTGGTTTCTTTTCCGCCTCCATTTTTCATGGCCTCTCCCTCCATTTTCGCTCTCCTCCTCAGACCCGCACGCACCGGGACTCCCACGGGCTCACGGGCTTTGCTCCTCTCTCAGGGATTTCCATCAAAGACCCCGACCCTGCAACCCCCCTTTTGGAGATCCTCACACTCCCCCCCCTGCTCCCGTGTCACTTCCACCCCAGCTGTCGACACTCAGAGGCTGGGCAGGTTGCGCGGCGCGGACCCGCCGCCTGGAGCCATGACAACAGCCGACAGCTGAGCGGGGGGTCAGGGTCATGCGTGGACGGGATGGTTGAATGCACAAGCGTATACAACCTCACGACACCTGATCGTAAAAATACTCCATTGATGGGGGGGAAAGCAGTGGAAGGGGGCAGGGGGGGTTCACCTCGGCGGCTCGGGCAGGGGTACAAAGGGGGCCGCTCCATCTCGGGGCCCGGCGTTTAGAGGGCCGCCCTCGCGTTCCCCTCACGCCCGTGTCTCCCGGCTCGGCTGTTTTTTTCCGCTGCGCTTTTTCTCCTTCGCTCCGAGCAGCATTCGCTCACGCCCCGCAGAGCCCACTGAGCTTTGGGAGTCAGCAGCCACTCAGGGAATCTATGAGAACTTAAAAATACTCACATCAGCACTTGTGCACTACACACACACTGCAGAGTAACTCACTCTGGCAGACCCCCACCAACCTTTTACTTCCACTCTGCACTTGGACCTTTACTTTTGCCACTTAATGGCTTTTCCCACAGTATTTAATCTCCTCTCGCCTTCATCGGTTCCCTGTTTTCAAACCGACGGTTTTCTTAACAGAAAACATCTGCACAGATGCAGATGGGGGGGGTGAAATGTAATTGATTGAAAGTTCTGTGGTAGCATTTCTAGCCAAAGTCTTGAGAGACATCTACCTTTTTTTTCAAATATGATATACTTTCTCCAGAGATGACCTCTCCTCCTCCCTCTATTTGGACATGTTTGAACACCACACTCCAACTACCAGATGGACACTAAAAATGGTAGTCGATTGCGGAGTTTTAATCACTTTGAGAGCTAAAAATGGGCCGAAATTTTGGCCTTCTAACCAGTTTGACAGCCTGCCATCGCACATCACGAATAAGCAAGAGTAAACCACCAAACTAAGCGTAGTGAGCAGCAGGGCACACGGATACAGGAAATTACAGTAGCTAGGGTGGGGACCTCGCCCAGCGGCCCATTCACAACAAGTCAAAAGCCCCTTTGTCAAAGTCTCTTAGCCACTTACACATCATTGGCTGAGCAGGCCAATGAACACGCAACATTTTTACTGACAACTGTGCAGAGGGGTGGAAGGGACCGCTGTGGCGCAGACGCTACCTCACTTCCATCATCCAAAAACTATAAAAAGATTAAGCAGACGTGCACTAATAGCAACACAGAGAGGTGGTACAATGTGAGCAGTTTATATTTAGGTCTATACGGTCCTATGTACCGCGGTTCAATAACACACACAAAGTCATTCAATGAGAAAGTTGTTTCATGGTGTTAACATAGGATAAGTTGTCTGATTTATGGCCGGTGGGCACAGCAGATGTGGTAAGGTTACAAATGTGCGTAATTTGCTTCGTCGTTTCTTTGACGCCAAAAGTCAAAGCTAATTCTGTGTTTATCATGTTGAGTTATGCTGCTAACACAAACACAAAAATATCAATTTCCTAAGGGACTGGCAGAGGTGGAGGTCCTGAAATTGATACATCGGTTCAAAAAGTTTATTGTGATATAATAACTGCTGGTGCATTTCAATACTAAGTACTTAAAATTATCACTGCACAAGATGTGACACTGACCAAAGAATTTCCTCCCATGATCAGAACACCAGCAAGAGGAAATGGTTTTAAGACCTGAACCAAGTCAGGCAGGTCCAGTTCACCAGTACCATTGGACAATCCTTTCCACGCTTGGCTTGGAGCAAAAACAGTCTCTTAATCCTCATTGACAGAGACCCCATCGTGTTAAAGCAGTCCAGAAAGGGATTGAGCCATCTCTAGCAGATTAGGTGTTTGCATTTATTATAAAACAGTACAAACTCTGACTTCCAAGACAGATGTAGTGTTGCTTGTGAAACTCATTAATGGAGACAGAGTGGGACAAAATGAGTGTTGTGGCGCTGCCTCCTTACCTCATTTTCTGTTCCACAATAATTACTTCTCTTCCTCTCTAGATTCGGGTCTGATAAGGAATGGAGGCCCGATCTCTCAGCCACCGCGCAGCCTGCAACTTGCAAACTCGTGACTCTATTGTTAAATGCTTTGCCCTTCCAGGCATGAAAAGCTATTCCAACACTTGAGGAAAGCAGCTGTAATAAGATTAGTATTGTGTATATAAGAAGCTTGGAGATATATTGATTTTACATTTTTGCCAGAAAATTGTCTTGGTTTGCACTTTGTCTGCGCTGCTACAACAATGCTACGGGTGAAAAATAGCACAGAGACCTTTTTGGCAATAAATCAGCTGCCTTAATAATTCTATCCGAGAGCCTGTGGTTCGTTGGATCAGTGCTGCCACCCTGTGGTCGAGGGGACGAATAACACGATCTGGGGTTGGACTGTAAAAACAATTGGTTGGCATGACTGGCTGAGAGGGTGTGTGTAACACTATGCTCCACGTTCAATGCTCTCAACAGTGGTGCGACAGATAAGAAGGAAAACACTTAGCAAAATATTAGCGCTATTGCAGTGGATGTGAGATTTTCCCAAGAATTTAACCATATAAACTAGAGATGTCCGATAATATCGGTGGACCGATATTATCGGACATCTCTAGTTTAGCCCGATATTAGCATAAAAATGTAATATCGGTATCGGATTTTTTGGCTTTAAAACCGATTAAATAAAAACCAATAATAAAATATTGCTTGCGTTACACCTAAATAGTGCCTATGTGCTCCTGTAGCGTTTACCGGCACACATATCGGTATTGGCCGATATCGGTATCGGTAAATTGAGACTTGGGCAATATCGGCATATCGGATATCGGCAAAAAAGCCAATATCGGATATCCCTAATATAAACTCAAGACCACTGGTATGGAGGCACATCCTGCCTTACTGCCCTCTCTCCACACACTACTTTATAACTGAAGTGACCAAAAAAAAAAAAAGGCGACAAAGAGTGTTAGTGCAGTGATACAAAATTGAAAACTGCAGTGAATAAGAAAGTCTTGAGACATGGTTTTCGTTTTATTTTTTTGTCACAAACAAACATTTTTCTTTACAAAAAAAAAAAAACATCAAAAGATAAAATTGTACCTATCTATTGCATGTCATGCTGGCAGTTTTAACTACATGCAAAAACAATGATACGCACACATGTTCCGTACAAAAAACTTGGGGTAAGATAAGGAACCCAAAATTATTTGGAAACAAACTGAAAATTACCTATTCATAAAAGTCCTATAAAAAAATGTGGTTTCTGCACCAAGTAAACACACAATCACGCACTTGCACATGAGGCTTAGCACAGGTCATGACACCCCAGAACCACACTGGTGCAAATAAAAAAAAAAAAAAAAAGTGTAGTGAAATGCAAATAGACAGAGAGTGTACGTCCCTCTGTAAAGGTGAGGGAGCTTAGAGGATGAAGTCGGAGAAGGGAGGAGTCTGGTGCGCCTGTTCGTCAGGAATGAAACACAGGCACGAGCGCACGCGCACACACATCAACAGTTTGAAGCCCTTTTTGATCTTGTTTGGACATTATTTGTGATATAGCCTAATTGCATCTTGCGGCAGTTTGCTTTTATTGAGGCTCGACGAAAGTAAGGTTCACGGCCACTTAATAGCCAATCACACAATGACGCAGCAGTGGGTACAATTTGCAGGGGGAAACCGTGTGTGAAGGAATTCTTAAACTGTCCCGACAGCGACCAAAGTTGCATTTAAGTGAGGCGAGTAATGGGTGGAAAGGTGGCGGACACCTTCTGGGCATTTCCAAATGGGAGTAAGGAGGGTTGCAATCAGCGGTAGCAGTCAGTAGAATCAAGCATGCAATTTCAGACCTATAAATATCAGTCTGGACATAAAACCAAACAGAGGTGGTTGCCAATATGGCTGAGGAGGGAATGATGCAGGCAGTGGTGCACACTTTTTGTACAGTTGGGATACGGTGCATGGAAAACAAAGAAAAATCGGAAAAGCTAACCACAGCTACAAATGGATGCATTTCAACAAAGGGATTCAAAGGGAGTCACCGTGCAACCTTTTGTTTTTTTTGACACAGACCCACGTTTATAACGAGCGGGGGGAAAAAAAGTATGTAACAAGATCGAGTCGTGTCTTTTACTAGCCGCGTTTCAACTCAAGTATTTCGACCGTCCGTTGACCAGGTCTGTGGTGCGGTGTTTGCGTCGCGTGGGCTGGTGTGACGATTGGTTGGGAGGAGATTCCTTAGCTGGGGCTCAGTCGGTGCTGACCTGTGTGACCTGTGCGTCGGCTGTCTGGTTGGTGGACTGGATGAACATCTGTTGAGTCAGCTCCTGTCCCGCAGGCATCGTCACCTGCTGGATCTGGTAAAGCTGCTGCGAACCGCCACAGAGACGGGAGGGAGAGCGGAGCCACGTTAATACCTGGTCACCCCATTTAGAATTAATTTGTTGATCGTTTGTGCCCAATTCAACTTGTGCACAGTCACACAATTAGATGCAAGTCTATAAACAACAACACTGAAGAATTTTTCTTTGTCCGTTTACCTGCCCATCAGTAAACTGGTTGAATTGCTGCTGCCCCTGCTGTACCTCTGCCTGTGTGATCTGAGAGCAAAACAACTTTTTAGTCACACACCCTGCGGCTACGCACACCAGAAATCACAACTTAGCTATTTCACCTTTCACTCTGGTGGAGCGGTTGCACAACAGCGTTGAGACTACGTAAGATACTTCGACATCTGTTTTCAGCGTGGTCATGTTGCTTACCTGCTGGGTGTTGGCAAGAGTTTGAATTTGTCCTTGGACCACCTGTGTTCCAGAAACGGGCTGCGCTAATCGGATGTACTGCAGCTGGCCGGTGTTTAGCTGCACCTGCGTAGGCGCAACACAAGGGGGCGACAAACTTCAGTTTAGAGCAGAGGTCATTTGGCCCAAACAGAGGTCACAGCCATTTTCCAGCTGCCAGAACAGACATTGTCCTCTCTTTCATGTCTGATTCAAGATTCTGCCAGCATCCCTTTTTAGCATTGTAATTTATATGCTAAGTAATAAGTCGTAAAAGTAAAAGGGACTTGCAATTAACATGCTGGAGACCGTGTTTAGTCCTAACAAAGCCCATGCCTTTCATCATTTTGACATTTCTATCCACTGCCTGACTAGAATAATTCCATCCCCAAGTAATCAAGCTGCGTAGCACAGTTACAAGAGTTTAAATTCTGTGGCAATCTCGCATTTCTCACCGGTATCTGCTGGATCTCGCCCGTGTTGGTGATGATCTGCTGCATGACTTGCATGGTCTGGCCCTGGGCTTGAGCTGTTTGAGCCTGACCCTGAGCTGCTGCAGCCTGCACGATCTGCAGCTGCTGGCCGTCGCCCACCTGCATAGTCACTGGCGCACTCTGATGATCAGGGACATGTCAGGGAAGCACAGAAGATAGACGAGACACATTACTTGCTGAATGGATCCGTTCGTGATAACAAACTGCGTGATCAAACTGGTCAATAAGTTGCCTGGCGTGTGATTTTTATAGCGTGAAATGAAACTTGTTAATCTCTGAAAGGGGGGAGAGAAAAAAATGCAGCAGTGCTTCTGTCTGTCGGACACATTATCCTGGAAAGGCCACCTGATCTCGAGGTTTGGCTGCTGCACCGGCAGGCCTCAGTCACCTGATCGGGACAGTGCTGGTTGGCAGCTGTCATCTGCAGGGCTGCGACAACAAGCTTGCAACTGTGAAGGTGTGTGTGTGTGTGTGTGTGCTTGCGTGCATGCGGCGAGACAGCTTTCATGTATACAAATGCAGGTGTGCGTGTTTACCGTGATAGGTGTGCCCTGTGATTGCACCTGCACTTGCTGCAACTGCTGCATGGTGGCACCTTGTAGCACCTGAATGCCGAGACAATAAAACGACGAGGGGAGACAGTGAGAAGATGAGAGCAAGAGTGAGAAGGCAGCGTTTGCACTAACTTCTGTCATGAATGATGGCACTTGAAAAAGTACAGATTCAGGTCGAAAGATTAACTGCTTGGGTGTTAACAGCGGCAGATAAGCAGCAAATGACGTGTCCATGCTGAGTAAATATGTGGATGAATAGTGGAAATGGCAAAGAATCCTAGTTGAGATGATGAAAAGCATGGAATTTAAGATACATCTGGGTAAAATTTCCATTTTGTGGGAAGAGCAGAAGTGCTATTGCAATTACGATGAGTTGATAATCTGAAATACAATAAAAAAGTGACAAATGCCTCAAGAACAATGAGACCTCGTGGGCGTAAAAGATTATAATCTCTGCCCAGTACTCTTAATCTATATTTCTATCAGCTTTTGTGGGGAGAATCAGCAAGATCAGTGGCAGAGGTTTGGTAAAACACAAATGGTATTGCGAAATTGAGTTATAAGCACCCTCGTCTGCCTGTTTTTATTTATTTATATAGTAATGGTTTAAAACAGATGCATCTGACAGGAGATGCTAGGCAGAAAACTGATTAGCGAACTCTGCAAATGTAGCCCGCCTTTGCGATGTTTATTGAGGGGAGAGTAAAAATCCTCCTTCATTCTCGGGTGATATAAAATATTATCTTTCTCACCATTACGTTTTCATTCGAGATTGTTGCTCAAGAAGGCAATTGCTTATCTGTGTTTGACATTTTAACATTTCAAAAATACATCTGCTCTATTCAATAGTACATGAAAATGCCTATTTTCGAAGGCACAGAATAGAGTTTGTATAAGAATACAGTCGATGATGGGCCTTGCTCTGAGAGTGGGCCGCAGCTGCTTTGTTAGAGAATCAGGTTGGTCAAGTAACATGACAGCTCAGCTACAGGCATCTGCTGAAGCAGCATGAGGCATGACGGCAGCATAACACAATACCTCACACACAGAGTCCGAGCCGGACGATGCAGGAGGGCAGAAAAAGAGGCTCAAGGTGAAACAGTAGGAACGAGCGCCGGCTACCTCGAGATGCTTCCCTCAAAACCGCGCAGCATGTTTACTTAGCTGTTTGGCTGGGTCTGTATGCGTGCGTGCGTGCGTGTGAGAGAGACAAGAGTGTGTGTGCGTTTAAAAAGAGATGGCGACTAGGATTTGGTTCCATTGAGACACTGCCTTCTCTGTTTTGCGAGCCTTGTAATTCAAACATGGTCACCATGTTGAAAGTGAGATGAAATCATTTCACATGCCTCAATCCTAGCGTTGGAGTGCTGCAGACCTGAGAAAGGGCAATTCTTAAATTGCTCCAGAGTGTGTTTTGCTTTAAAAAAAAAAAAGTGCACAACATTCTCTGTGGCCAAATAAACTCATTTGCGTGTACAGGGAAGTATGCACGCGCTTGTGTGCCCTGGGTGTGTCTGTCCTGACGTCTGGTCATTCCTGCTGGTGGGAGCATGTACAGCTTTCAAGTCTGAGCCAAGACTAATATCAATAAAACCACGCATTTATGGCCCAGGTGACACGGCTTTTACAACTGGAAATGCAGGAGGTGGCTTTGTCATTGTGATGCAGCCGATCATGGTAAATCCATGAGCACACTCGGGCTCGACGGTTTAATTTGAAGGACGGGCCTAAATGATTAACTGCTGGGTTTCTGCGTGCCAACGCACACATGGGGCCTAAAAAGACGTCGCACCCTTGCTTAGGATTCATCTTGGCGCCGCTTCAACCTCGCTCGTACGCACGGTCTTTTGCAATAAACCCAAGGCTGACGTCTGCTGATGAGGCACTTTGGGTACCTGTCCTTGCTGCGGCTGGGCGATGATGATCTGTCCGGGCTGGATGGTCGTGGCTGTTTGCGCGCCGGTCTGCTGGGCCTGCTGCTGACCCTGTACCTGAACGGCCCCCGGTTGCTGGGCCAGGGTGAAGTAGTACTGCACGGGCTCGGCCGGCGCCACCGACTGGCGCATCTCCTCCTAGTGGTGAGACAAACACGCACGTGCGCGGACGCGTTATCGCAGACACACACACACACGACGAAAGGAGCCTATCAGTGCATTACATCTCCATGAATTATTTTTGCGGCTGTAACGGTAGAGGAGGGCAGGTCTGATAAATAACTGATGCGCTGTGGCTGGGGAACAGTAATGTAATCTGGACTGAAGATCCATTACAAGCATCATACTGGTCAATACCTCAATTGCCTGCAGACCTGAAGGCGTGCCGAGAAAAGCTCGGTGAATTTGATTTAACTACTTTTACATAAACACAGTAGATCAACCCTGACAATACTGATACACATCGACAATATTCTAAATCTACCCTTCAGCACATTGATGTATTAAATGCTCCGGTCGCGGCTTCTCCGTCACAAGAAGCGTAAACACCCCTCTCCCAGCTTCATGACAACACAGCTGAGAGTGTAGGATGTTTACACTCCCGGAGGCGGCATGCGCACTTATTGATTCCAAGATCGGCTCATCTGAATGGCAAAACTTAACTGTGGTTCATTTTTTGGTGAAATATCACAGCCCCAACTTGATACATATTATTATCATTTTGTTCTTATTGATTACCTGGTCACTGTATGCGTCCTCTATTGTTGAAAATAAGATGAGGAATCAAGAGACACGTTCAATTACTTGAAGGTATGATGAGTTAAAGTTGATGATGGCAAAAAAAAGTGAATTGTATGGGAGTTCGACCTGCTGCACGAGGCAAGAAGACGCTGCAAACATCCGACTGAAAGCCCTCACTGACTAAAACCCAGCTTCCAGTCAAGGATGTTTACAGCACCTCCAGGTTGCCAACAAGAGATGCAGAGCTTGTGCGGCATCATCAATATCTAATGAAAAAAAGTTTCCGGAATATTACGGAGATTTACGCCCGCTGCGTCTTCACCAACCTGTCGCTTTGGGGGCTTCAGGTCATCGCGGGGCACGATGTCTATCAAGAAGTCGAATTGGTCGAACTTTGTTATTGCCATGGCGATGTCATTCCTCTGCGAACACAAAATGACAAATGAGGAGTCAGTGTTATTTTGGATGCTTTTATGTGTCTATTTGCCAGTCCATATTATTACATAAATGTGGATTCTAAACAAACACCATCGGCATCGTATCAGTCGCCAACTTTATTTCTGCAAAAGAAATTCCGAATTTGCGCAGTAGTTGCTATTTGTGTGACAAAAGGCAAAACAACAGCTCTGCCACCACAACTCAGCGCTTGGGTCCCGAGATGGGGGGAAAAAGAGTGAGGAGGACACATTCTTGCCTTTTGTGCACGGGCCCAGTCACTATCCTATATCTGCTACCTATATCCTAAGTAGTGTGCCTTCACTGTGGAATTTTCCACAGGATATTGGCTGTCAGGACCCCCCATTGTGGCCCTCCCAGCACTAGAGGTTATTTATAGTCGCTTGATTAATATCTGGTAACGCCAGGTCACATCTACACTCGTTCCATTGATGAGCGTTGCTACGGTGACCTAAATTGGCGTGCCCTGTGCACAATGGAACCTAGAGATGCCTACTTCGTGTGTGTGTGTGTGTGTGTGTGTGTGTATGTCTTTGCACCAGCATGGGAATAATGAGCATAGCTTGCCCGCGCTAATAAACACATGGAAGTCACACATTCAGAAGGGGAAGCTTCACGAGCACCTAATGCGCCATCTGTGTCGTAGACTGTAATTAACACGTAAAGCCTCATGCTAAACGCTATTTGAATCGTTTACTGTGAACATTTCATTACACAATGGTGTCATTCTCCAATTTGAGACCACGGAAAATAGAGGGGCTGGGACAACAGTCAAGTGAACACATGCAAAGAAGGTTTTCAATTACACACGAGACACTTCTTGGGTCGTTTTTAGCTTTTTTTTTTTTTTTTTCCCCTCTCTCTGCCTACACACAGCCACAGCCACACAAACACACACCGGCTGCTAATCTCTCAGAGGTATGTGAATGGATAAAGTGGACTTAGGGGCTTTCATGTTCTGCTCCACAGCTTTTCCCCTCTTGACGTACAGGTGAGAGGATCTAGTCCGTCTGATTTTCCCCAACTTTCCCCCCCCACCGTCCCATTCCGCCTCCTTTCCCTTGCATCATTCCGGCATCTGTGCTACTTGACTTTGCCACAGCGGAGCAAAGAAGGCAAAGGGAGGAAAACTGGGTCACTGGCGCCTGGCTGGCTATGCTTTCAAAGTCAGTGGAGAGAGAAAGAATTGTACAGAGGGATACTCCTCAAGGGGATGCTGGTATGGGGCCTCTGATTGTATACGCAGAGACAGAGACGGGCACTTAGAGAACAGAAAACAAACCGAAAAGACACAGAAAGGCTGCGATGGGTGTGGGAAAGAGGTTGGTCGGATGAGGAGAGGAGGACGACTGCAGGAGGTGGAAGGTGGGAGTGCGAGGATGGAGAGGACGGTTGTCCGTGAGGTATGCACAACCGAGTCTGACCTGCAGTGTGCGCCTTTTGTTGTCCTCAGTGTGAATCCATGCTCTGAGGGTCAACTCTGTGATGAAGATCTGGGCTGCCTTCGCAAATAGGACTGGAGCCTCGGCACTGATCATCTGTATAGAGGAGATACAGTTATACCCACTTAGATCAGTCGCAGAAATAGATGCCAGCTGTGACGTTAAACAATGGGCTAAAGTTATAGCAAATTTGCTACAAATATCTATGTATAGTGTACTTTCCTCTGCCATTTATGCGAGTCATTCAGATTTCATCCACTTCTAATGAGTCACTACTACAACTTTGTAATACTGATGTGTACATGAAGTCAAATTTGAGTTACGGTACCAAAATAATTTAAATGAACGAGAGATGATTACTATGAACTTGCGTGTAGAATGTCTGAACACATACTGTGAAAGAAACTGAGTCAGCATTGACAGAGGAGCTTTGTCTTCAGATCCCTTGTTGAGCTCCGGATCTCTTGACCACTTAATGCTGCGCGCAGCTCAACCAAGTGCTGCCCTTTCCGCAAATAATACCGGGGACAGTTTCGACTCTTTCGATGTTTTCTCTTTAAAGGCTGGATTCAAGCATTTCTAGTGAGACTGGAAAATCAGCAGACGCCTTCGAAATCTATGGATGTGCGCGGCCAATGGCGACGAGTGGCACTGATATCAAGCAGCAAGATCTCAGCGCTGGCTGACAGAGAGCCAAATTCCAATGGAAATTCAGATCCTCTGTTTGTTATACCCGCTGCTACTTTTGAGTTCATCTCATGTGAGCAACTATTTGCCACTAGTTGCAAAATTGAGGGAAATTCTTGACAACTGCAAAGTCGAACCACTTCAAACTGCATTTTATGAGGACATTTTAACATCCACTCATCTGAGAGTGGATCAGTGTGTGCTTTTGTCTTGCACTGTATGATTATTCTTGTGCGGTATCAGTTGTGAGAGATGTGAATCTGCTTTTTCTGCGTGTAGCCAAATAATCCAGACTGTCCAGCCATGTGCAAACAGAAGTTTGAGCATGATGTCTTGTGTGGGTGAAGAATATTAGTGCTTTGGCATTTAGAGATTCAAATAATCAATATGCAGATTAACTTTAAAAAGTACTCAATGTTTTGCCTATATTTTCTTCTCTCAATTTACTGCTGCAGCACTGAACACAATAATACTGCTGCTGCTTGATAACTATGTTTTCTTGACTCCAGTAAGACTAAAATGCATTCATTGGGATTTCTGTAGGTTCACTTGACGTACATCCACTCATCAATAATAACAGTTATCAGTGCACAAGCCTTTGTATGTTTCCAGGTCTTACCTTCACATCCTCATCCAACTTCATAATTTTCTTGATGCGCGCTAAGGGCAACTCCTGAACACGGAAATCCTTCTGAAATAAATGCATTGGTGTTATGTATGTCACAGAAAGTATATGTGTATGAAAGTGTATGTGCGAGTCTCAAACTATCTGAGTCACACTTAATGTGGATGCACTGAGATGCTAAGAAAAAAGTTTCGGGCAATTGTGTGTGTTTCAGCGGGCGTACCACAGTCAGGTTCTTGATCTCCTCCATGACACGAGGCCAGAAGGACTGCAGGGTCTGCTGGGCATCGCTGCCCCCAGCTCCAAATGCATCTGCTGACATCCTTTACACAGCTGCAAACAGAGATGACAAGGGGGGTTGAGGTGGGGAATAAATGTAACTTTTAAAAAACGCAAACTCAACAGCATTAAATGTACACACGTCATTCGGCGAAAGCCAAGAAGACAGACAAATAACAGAAAAGCAAGCTGCCACGGCCAATGACAGTCCAAACGCAGCATGTGCTTCCCAGAGCTCTTCCTGTGTGTCAGATCCACACAACCCCTCACAGCCTATAATTAGAATACAGTGAAATCTAAAATAGGGCCCTGGTGGGTTTCTATTCTTGTCCTTCAGGGATGTTGACATGCTTAACGACCCACAATCAGACCAGCCGATGGCTGATTGTGAAACGCTCTGCCACCTTTAACTTGTAAATACAGCTAAGTTCCCAGCGCAAGAATGTCATGTGAAAGTCAGTTGCCGCAGCTACTGAGAGGAGCGCTGAAACCGCACAATACCAAGAAACATGTGCCTTAGTGTTGACAGAAAGGAGATCAGACCAGACGACCACCTTCCAACTTTTGACAGATGGACAGCATATTGTAGACGCGCTAATGAAAACAGACTGCGACAAATGTCTGTGGGTCGACATCACACCGAGCTCTCTGCATGGGGTCTGGCTGTTCGAAAGAGGATCCAGCAGGTTACTATGGCATGCCAGGAATCTGCAAGGGAATATCGCAATGCCTGTCTGAGCATGCTAAGCGTGGCCTGAATAGGATTTGCTATCTCTATTTCTATCAATCTACAGCGTATCACAGTAAAATCAGACAAAAGAGGAATACAGAGGAAAATGGGGTGAGGGTCGTGGTGTATCTGTGCCTTTTTGGGTGTCGTAAATCCAGGAGTAATACGTAGAGGCAACGTCTCAAACACAGAAGTAGGAGAGCGTCGGCACCGTAGTCAGGATGTTGTGCAAACCAGCTATGTGGGTCAAACAACTAAAAAACAAGACAGAAAATGGAGACGTGACAGTACAAAGACTGAATGTTTTAAGAGAGAGGCGGCCTAGTCTCTTTCCTGTCCCACTCTTGAACAACAGGCATGAATGGGCTCCAACTCTGCAGCAGCTGCGAGACAAAGGACAAACTTCTGACCGCTTCATCAATTGCGAAGGTGATACAGATGATTGTAGTGACTCAGGGAGCATATGCACCGTCTCTGATGTAAATAACTGTTGGATATGCGTAGGTGGACAGTTGAGACCGTCAGCGCTGGATTGTGATGCAACACCTTCAGAAGCGGTAATAGGAACAACGGGACAGAGGCCGACAGAGGACGCCCTGATGCGCCCTGGTCTGCCATTTGGTTATGAACAGAAAGTAGCTTCAATCAATGAGGTAGAAAGCCAGTGGGGGCGGGTTGATATAAATCAATCAGGGTGGTTGCAGCTATGGCATGCCAGGCGAGTGATTGACCTTGCCACTGCCCCCTCCCCACACACCAACACACCCCCTCCTTTGTCTGACGCTTCAGCGTCCTGTTGCATTTCAAGGTTGATTGAAATGCTGCAGTCACAAAAAATATCCCATCATTCCATGGGGCAGAAATGACTGATGAGTTTTGAAGTTCTCTCTCTTCCTAGGGCAGATGGGACAGCTGCTCTCGAACCTCTCCTTTGAAATTAAGTCTGTGCTTGGGAGATTGAGCTGGAACATTGATATGGTCTAGTATTTAAGCTACTGTGTTAGCAATCTTAAAGCAAAGCATCTGGAAATTCTAATGGAAAAGCAGTAAAGAGCGCACATTTTACAAATAAGCAAACTACCTACCTACCCTCAATAAAGTCACAAAAATGAGGGAAAACAAGCAGACCACCCAAACCACCTCTGCTTTCGCACAAACACACACTCCTCCTCCTCCTAACACTCACAATTCCTGTCTCCCTTTTCTTTCCAAACACTTCCAGGAGGACGGACATGTTATTAATTCACACATGCCCCCGTAGCCCGCTCTGTGACCTTGTGACCTTCTGTCTAAATACACAGCTGCAAACTTAACTCCGCCGGCTTGAGGGAACGCAGAGGGGAAGTAGATGTGGAATTTTTAAAAAAGGGCAAAGCAAACGTGAGGAGAGGCCGTGCGACTGTGGGGCGCGTAGAATCAAAACATATGTGCGAGGAGGTGAGGAGCCCCAGTAAACATCAATACGCCCTGGAGCACTACTTTGTTCCTAGCATATACTGCTATTTCCATCATTTCTCACGCTTTTGTATCAATGGAAACTTGGACTAGCAGCTCATGGGTACAACACACCACTGGACAACATGAAATGCTCCCCGAATTCTGTGTAGCAAGTCAAATTAACAGGCAGTGTTCGAGTCCATTGCAAAAAGAAATGGACTCTGAAAGCTAATAAATGTCAAAGTTATGATGAAGGTTAAGTTTTGAGAGTTGATATCAGCAACTACATTAACCCACTGAAGAAATGAATGGTTAGATACTCGCTTAAAATAGATGTGCGCTTTCAACTTGCAATTCCTCGTCTACTCAACGGCAATTCACACTGAACATTAAATCAGAGGGTAAATAAGACAGGATAGCAACATGACAGCAACATGGGCAAATTTGCGGGTGTAACTGCAACATTTGCGACTGTTTTGTATGATATTAGCATTCATTAAGTACTTTGCTCTCTCTCTATCCTCTCCCCTGCGGCTCTATTGTCCTTCACCGGGTCATCAAGACAGAGAGATGGTGGTGTTGGATTTCGTGCAAACTGTCCTCTGTATGCGAGTTTGCGTGTGTGGGTGTGTGTGTGTGTGTGTGTGGTATGCTGTTTGTGCTTCGTCAACACTGTCCGATACAGCACCTCGTCTGCTCCTCCTTCTATAACGCAACCTCTCCCCATCCTGTCTGTCCTCCAGTCATTCCCATCTCTCTCTGTCATTTGTTGGTGTGCGTTTCCCCGTTCCTTTGTCATACTTACTTTCATCTGATCCCCCCTTCTAAGTTTTCTGAGAAAGTCAATGCTGCTCCACTGGCAGGAGCTGAATCAGCGCTAATGTTATTCTGCCGGTGCGGTCCTGCATCTCTCTGTTCTTGGTTTCACCCCTCCCCTCCTCACCATTACCGGCACGTCACATAAAGTGGCTGAACACAGCAGCAACGGATTGCTTTTACTCTGACATCACACCACTTTGTATGAGCCCTCAGTTCCTGTTGGTGAGAACTTGATAGGAAACTGCGACGGTGCTGACAAAATTAGCAAGGCCAGGGAAAAACAGACAGGCACACTAAGATGTTCACCTAATCATTTGGTCTTAAGGACAAGTAAAGGGAAAGAGGAGCAAAGGGGACAAGTTGCGCCATCGGGAATGCGCAGAGGCAGAGCAGCCCGAGGAGAGAGAGAGGTTGATGAAATGCAGTAACTGGCCTTAGCTTAATGTCAAATGCCCTGTAGTTAATTATCTCCTTAATGACCAGGTGGCTGGTGTGAATTGATCTTAATTTCACTGTGTATCGCTGACAGGTAGTGAAGTGAGGCAGTTAAGGAAAAACCCTGAGGATCTGTCTAGAGAAAGGTGATCTCTTCCCCACGGTTACTGTATCACAGAGTTGTTGTGGGGAAGAAAACCACATCTCTTCGCAAATCTCCCACCGAAGCAGAACTCGATGAGTCATCCTGTCAATAGGTGCTATTGACAGGATGACTCATCGAGGCACAAGTGTACGCAGAGGTTATGACCTTAAGAATAATACAGGAGGCACAGCCTTGTTGGTGTGATGTGTGGTTTATTGGGGTGACTGCTATAAAACGTGGGGGTCTACTCTGGCCTTTTTACTTAATTACGATACCATTTCATTCAACCTGGATGATATGAAATGGAAAGGAATAGACAAGCGTGATGACGACTTTGTTGATAATATCCAACAGGACTTAGGGAAGCAATGACAGGGGAGGGAATAGTGACGGCAAAAAGGTCAAATGAGCACATTTTGCGACACACCACTTTCTCCTGTTTTGTACAACCGAACCTTATTTCATCCAAAAGACATGTTGAGATTCACAAACATTTCACATGCAGCAGCAGTGGAGAGTTGTCACAGTAAGAAGGGCAGTTCTCACAAAGGTCACTTGAGGCTGAAGGTCACCAGTTTCTAGAACATACAAAAATTCCCAGAGGGAGTTCATATAGGATACACACATTATCATAGATTCCGATTTATGGTTCTTTGCGTTTGCGTAAACACGACCGATTTAGCAAAAATAGAATAAACCACAGATGCATCTGTGACAGCCGTAAATCCCTCTGGTGTGTTTACAAATCCCAGACAATTAAGCTCAATGCCAAGTGAAAAAAGCGGGCAGGAAAAAAGGGGCAGGCATTGACACAGCGTGCAGGTAAATGATCTACCCAGCAAAGCAAAAAAAACAAAAAAAAAACAAGAAGTTCTCAACCAGGAATTACAGATTAACCGCTGGGATGCAAACACATGCAAAAGTCTCACAGATGCGGAGGCTGGTTTTGTATTTACAAAGCTCCAGCGTAACTGCGGTGACGGATGTGCTTGTTGCATCAAAACAACGGCGTGTCATGGTTGGACGAACCGGCCATCCAAATGGCCCTGAAAACTTTGCCCTTGTGTCTGCTTCGAGCCAACTCCAGGAAGTGCTAGTCACTGATCTCCCAAGGTCACACAATAGAGGAGAAAGAGAAACCAGGGGAGGGAGGGAGGAGAGAGAGACAGAGGACGGGGAGATACAGGCAGAGAGATGATAAATGAAAGGTACAGACACAGACTATTTCCCTTGTTTGCTGCAGCACCTGAATGACCCAAAAGGCTCTCAACATACTTCGTGGGACGCGCAACACACCTAGCACTCAACACATGTACACATGTGATATTTCATAGCCCCCCCCCCCATGAGTGTCTCACTCATCTCTGCACATTTCCTTCTCACTGCTGGCAGAGGGACTGCGGGAGTCACTCTCACATTCCTGTGACCTTCATCTAAAGCTAGGCCCAGTCTCTGGCGTCACTGTAGGCAGGGCTAAAGCTACCTGCATATTACTCAGCTGACTCCCCCTGGCTGCCCACATTGTATTAGTGACACTGTACACATGCAAAAAAAAATACAGCAGGGAGGGAGGGTGGCCAAGGGTACAGATAGTGCAACTAAGGTGGTTGGGATCACCTTGGTGATAAGCAAGAATGCTTCGCTTTTTCTAGACGTGAAGAGCGCAGCATTTACTTTTTCTTCCTCAGTGTGTATGTTGCACTGAGCAGAGCACATCCTATTCAAATGTCATGCAGACAGTGTACTTTGCAAGCAAAGATTTCATCTCGAGAGGTACATTAAGTCTCTTTCTATCGCAAACAGGCCCTTCTACATCCAACACAACTGTTTGTCACAGACATCAGAGACCATGCAAAGTGTCAGTTAGGGTGAAGTGGTGGGATACAAGGAATCAAGGGATGGGGGTTAAAAAAAAACAGAGGGCCTCCACAGATTCCATCAGAGGTGATGGGCCAAGTTATGCACCCATTCAGTTCCTAAAGTTGACAGGCCAACACTCCATCCGATCTGGAGGGCTGACATCATTCGAGTTTGGGGCCTGGCGGTGTTAAGGTCACTGCAACAAACAAAACTGTTCAGGTCCCTAGCGTTACTGCCTCTGACGTTTAGGCATGGAACCTTTGGTGATGCTAATTTCTATCCAGTGCTAAAATGCAAACCAAATGTACAGGGCGATAAACACCAACAATGCTTTGGCCACAAACATCGAAGTTGTCAGTGCTGCTGTCTCATTGAGGTTTGAACAAGCATCCTAGCATAGAGTCAAGGACTTGCCGTCAATTCAAGTCCTTGGACGAAGTGCATCATTTTGTGTGTGTGAGCATGCGTGTTGGGGGTTCAAAGTCAAAATACAGCGGCCGCCAAAGAAGGCCCACAAGCAAACAGTCTCTCTGTATTGACATGACAGAAGTTTAAGTAAGAGATTAAAAAGGGAGTAACATGATGTTTACAATAATGACTTAATCACTACTGTGTTTTGAAAAACCTCAGAGTGGGTAAAAGCACTACAACAGTGAAGTGACACTTGAAGGACATGGGTCAGAGACTGCTGCAAGGCAAGGAACACACAAACACACACACGTACACATACACCTCTGAAACACGCGACTCAAAAGTCTTTCCAAGAAGAGGACACCAGGAAAGAGGGCAGGCACAAGCAGTAGAGGACAGCGTCTCATCACTGCAGAGATTAAAGTGTGATGGAGAGAGATGACGGCTAATGAACCGAAGTGGACAAAAACCAAAAGAAGGGCAACCCAGCGACTCATCTGTCTCCCTTCGGCTGTCGGACTTACCCTGTGTCCTTCATGGTGAAAGGTCCGCTGTGTGCAAGTTGGACAAAGCCAAATACAGAGAAACAGACAGAGCCTGTACAAGTCTCCCTGAGTGAAGAAGTGGCAGCAGCAGCAGCAGGAGGAGGAGGAAGAGGCACAAGGACTGAATGAAAACTCTCTAGCTCCTTGACTTCCTCCAGTTCAGACAAAGGCACCCTGGCTCCAGTAGACAGATTTAAAAAGGCTGTCAGCTCGGACACACAGAGAGGAGCTAGAACACCCCTCTAAACACCCCTTCTTCCACCCCTCCCCCTTCTCTCTCTCTCCTACTCTGTCTGAACACATTGCCTGTCTCCTCCAGCACCCTCTCGTCTTCCTGCCTCAACATAAAGCTGGTTCTTCTGTGTTCAAGTCCCTTGAACTGGCTGACATACTATCATCCTCCAGTGTTGAGTACTGTCCGACCCTCTTTCTCTGAACCTGCTGACCTGGGCATTCCTCTTGGAGTTGACCCCCTGGTCCAACACAGAGGGGTGGACGAAAAGCACAGAAAGCCAGCACAGCACAGCCACAGGCAACAGCAAGCAAACAGTACACTGGCACTCCCGACTCCCGAGACAAAAATCTGTAGCCTCCTTCCCCTTTAACGCTCAGGAGTAATCAATCTAGCCTGCTACATGATACTCAAACCCCGCCTCACACCAGTTCCCCCCCCTCACACTGCCGCTCGTAGCCAATGAGAAGAGGGTGCCTTTCTAGCCCATTGGTTGACAGATCCGCCATTCAGCTGACACATGCCCCCGTTCGTCCCCTTTCCTATGCCCAACCCCCTTTCACCGACAGCCAACTTCCTGCTCTAAGTTACCTTGAGCTGCAGGATAGGGGTCAGGGAAAAGAAAAGAGGAAGAGAAAGTACAGGGGAGAAAGAGTGAAAAAGAGCAAATAAAGTTCTAAAAAGCACTTCAGGAAGTGTGTAAGGGTGCAACGGCCATAGCTTGCCTCCGCATTGTAACGTCCTCTGCTGGTTCCTTCCTCTCTTAACTGCTGGAGGGAGGAGAAAGGTTCCGCGGGCTGCTCTCTGACAACTGCTCTGCTTATTTACAATGTCAAACTAAATGTCTCTATCAGCCCCGCCCCCGTGCCGCTGCTACAGGCTGGTAGCCTCATGATGCAGGCAGCCACACAAGCCTTTCACTGGCTGACAGAGGTGCCAGAATAGATGCCGTGTGATGCATCCACATGATTTAAAGTACAAAGGCATAGTGGGCAGACTCACCGTCTCAAACGTGTGCAGAGGAGATTGTGCACATGAGTGCACACACACTCACATTGTGTCCTTGCGGAACATACATCCATGGTCAGTTCAAAAGTAAACACCAGGGCTCTGACCACACTTAACAAAATTGTCTGCGTGAGCAATCATCATTTTCAAAGATGAGAAATTAGAGACTGTTGACTTGCTTCAAATCCCATAATTCAATTGTGCACTAAATTACGCAACTAGGCATCGCTGTGACATTAAACCAATACTGCGGGTGGAAATTTACTAAATCATGTCAGATCACAAAAAACTCGGTGAACAAGCAACTGAACCAAGGAATGAAAGTTAAAGTCCATGCAAACACACAGTTGGCTCCTATAACTATTCTCACAGCAAACAATAAAA
>OMPJ01046335.1:0-32205 GCA_900312935.1 Carapus acus | reverse complement strand
AAATCACCAGCCATAACAGTGGTAAAAATATAAACCTAGCAGTGACATTTACCGTGCAACAAAGGACAGTGCTGCTCACAAGCACAACTTGTGGAGGTTTAATGCAGTGGAGATTACGTCAACAAATCCACGTCTGGCATGTAAACTGTGCTCTGAAAGGGAGAGGCAGGGCTTACAATATTAAGCCATGTGTTGTGAATGGTGACAAAAACTAGAGGTCACATTCATCAAATTATATTTGGAAAACAGGTGCATTTAATAAGCAGGGAATTGCAATGACAATAAAGATTCCTGATTCCTGATGTGCATAGCCCCAAACTATACCTGCATGCGATAATAAATCTGTAGTTCGCAGTGACAACAAACTGGAGAGAGGGATAAAGAGAGCTGACCTGCTCCATCAACGCATATAGGGGGGAGGGGCACCGGAAGGATGGAGAAGGACAGAGAGGAGAGTTGCTGTCGAATGGGAGGGGCAGAACAAGCAGAGAGCAGTAGCGAACAAGATACAGGCTCATGAGAAACAAAGCTAAATGTTCCCTTTTCTATTTTTATTCAGTGCATGAGGACCAGAGCAGATAGTGCTGTCAGTCGATGATTACGGAGTAGACCTACACTAATCTATCCACCGCAGCAGTCGTGCCATAAAGAGCTCGAGATCTTAGTGCGTTGTCTATACGAAGTGTCTCCAAAATGACTACTGGCAAGGTCACAGTGCAAACGAAATATTCCCATGACTGCGCTGCCCCTAGCGTGACCGTTTGCTCTCACTGACGTTATTTTAAAATAAATTGCACATCAGGCAGACAAATGATGTAATACAAACAACTTTCTTATAGCTAAGACCTTAGCTAAGAGAGACCACATGTACACACACACACACACACTCACAAGGTTGGGAGGAAACTGGCGACCTTCTCGGAGAGTCATCAGCTGAGTGGCTTAGCTTTTGAATCAACTCAGGTAAAATCACTTACAGATCATCGACAGAACATTAGATGAGAGTTGAGTTCATATTTCCAATTTATGAGCCATGACAGAATTCAACGATCTAATATCAGAGTTGAGTCCACAGTTGAGCACATCTTCCAACAACTGATAGTGTTGGGCTCGAGACCAACTGTATGCTGTATATTCAGTTATACTGTCCCTTCTCTTAAGTACTGTACATTTAGATAATGATAATAGATGACTGAGTAAAAGACTTCTCCTAAAGTCACCAATTGGTCCACTGATAACCAGTTTTATCAACTATGGTTTACATGTGCCTTACATGTTTCTGATCTGCTCTGACAAATTAGCATATCAAATTTCTGACAATTATATGCACTTATACGTTAATTTTTGTTGAGTCTTTGAAAATTAGTTTCTGATGAACTTGTCAAATGCCAAGCACGTGTTTGGTCGGTAGCAATTGACCCTTAACTAATTTACACACTTACCCACACATGGTTGACGGAGATTGTGTCGGTGTTACTTTCACAAAAGGACCTACTTGATCCACCTGATTTACCCTTTTTTATTATTTACACACATTTCTGCCTCGATTTCCCACTATGCTGAAATTCTAACAACTGGTCTCTGAGGAGCAGTGTCTGCGACATCACCTTGTCCCAATTATCACTCAAAGAAAATGGGAAAACTCGTGCAGTTTGAAACAATTAGGGTCAGTCACTACTAACCAAACAACAAATACAATATTCATTAAATAAAGCTGTGACGAATACAAAATAGGTAGGAAACAGAACAACCGTTGACTTCTTTGGCTCTTAAGAGTAAAGTTACGGCTATTTGAGACTCACGCTCGAATATCACCTGAGCTAAGTAGCTAACGAGCGGTCCTGAGTTTGACAATGATTGATGCGATACAAAACAGCCGATGGGCAGTAACGTGAACAATCGGGAATTATTATAATGTGTCACTTTCATTGAACCGCCAATACCAGGTATGCTTATCTTTGGGGCCCTTCCAGTCTCAAATTACCACGCCGCTGAATCATTGACGAGGGATTTGAGCAAACAATTCGTAAGTTTATGTTAGCATGTGGGAGTCAGTCGCCGGTATGGCAGCACTGTCCACATGTTTAGTCAGACCGACACAACTAGGGTTGCCATCAAGGAACACATTTGCGAAGCATTTCACAGCAATGGAAGAAGCCTTCTAACCAATAAAGACAACGTTTGGATCTGTCCTTCAGACCAATCAAACCTCGGACTAGATTCCACCAATCAAGGTTTTTAAGGGCTAAGTTCGCTCTGCAGCTGACGCCATTCGGGGGCGAAGGGGAAACGGACAGTCCCGTAAGACAAATAGCAACTCCGGAGCCAACATGGTGGCCGCAGCGTGGCGGTTTCCTGAGCGTCTGTGATCCCTTCAGCGGGCCACCAATAAGCGTCTCAGAGAGCGGGGAGGGAAATGGCGCCTATGTTCATCTTCCAAAACAATCGTCTATTGGTCAAGATGAGCAAATGAAAAGAAGCGAACTAATTGCTACCACTTCCACCCAACACCGGCACTTTTCTCACTACGCTTTCACATACACATGCATTTTGTTTGCTTACTTACTTTGTTAGACGGGTTCCAAGAGAAGTCCGGCGCAGCCTATTATTTATTTTATTTAGCTAGCAAGGGGGAAACAAGATGGCTGCTACACGAACCGGAAAGAGTTTGACGCACTTACGAGCTGACGTCGACGTTGACGTATTCGGGTTCCATCGATAGCGTATAAAAATAAAACAACATATCCAATTTTGTACCTTCCTGGCCTCGTACCATGGGCTGCTGTCAAGTTTTGTGTTAATGCATTCATTTTCTTGACCATGTATTTCCGTGGGCATTCTTTATTGTTGTCATATTTTTTTCTGAACTACAAAACAAGGATATTTGCCACACGAGATTATAACACATCGGATTTATGTCGACATTGTGATACAAAAGTAACGCTCTCGTTATGGTGCAAACAAGGACTCTCTAAAGAGCTCTATTGCACACAAATGCGGTACACCATTTCTAATATGCTAAATTAGAATCATGAATGTCTCACAAATCAGGTCAGTTTAATTTTATAGTGCCATTGGAGACAATGAACACAATACAATTCAAGAAACAAACCAGTATTTGGTACAGTAAAAATTTTGCAAACGAGCAACGCCCCAGATTTACATAAACAAGACAGGCTTACTTTGGTTAAGTCAAATTACCCTGACAGGCCTGTTGCCTCAAAGTAGCCATATGGAAATTGATGAAAGTAAGATACATACTACAACTGTGAAAGAGGACAATCATTTTATATCTCTCCCAGAGAAAGTTACGCTTCCAGAGCACATTTATTGGGCAATCCAAAAGAGAATGTTTGAAAAACAAATATAAACAATGTGTACTGTAATCTAACAATGCTGGAGATTAAATTGTATTGCAGCAATTATTTCCTGGCCATTAGCTCAAGGAGGGTGGACGATATTTTGTCAAGGCTGCTGGAGTTCTTAGTGCCTTGGTACATCCTGTATCCTTGCTCATTCTGGAAGGATGGTGCAGAGGACCGCGGATCAAAAAAGTCATCATTGGCAGATTGGTAGTTGCGAGGGCGCATGCTTTCACGAGGCCCATCAGGATAGCGTGCTGGTTCATCAGGAAAAGAAGAGTTTCCTGGCGACAACAACACCCCTGAAAAAAAGCAAGATGCCAATATCAGTCCAATTCTTTAAAAAACACATGTGTTGAATAATCAGAATCAATATGGTGAAGCAACACTTCCAAGGGAGGATTACTTTCAAAATCCATGCCTCTGCTGTTTCCAGGTTCAGTGTGTATGTGTTGCCTTGGCTCCCACCCTCTTTCCCTGTGAGGGACCTGTGAGAAGCGATCATCTGTTTGCCTTCCTCCCGGTCTATCACTGAATGACCTGTCATACTGGTTCTGGCTCTGCGGTTGAAAATTGCTGTAATCGTTGGAGGGGCCTCCTTTGCCTTGACTACTTTGCTGGGAAAAAATGGAAGAAAACAAAATTTACCTCTTAGTTGAGGAACACAACATCATTCACAATCATTAATTGGTACCTTTTCAAATTTCTTCGACTGGAATTCCTTCAGAACGCTGAAAAGTCTGCTTTTGAGGAAGTTAGCCTCTTCCACGTTCTCTATCTCAATATTGTTCTGTGTAGAATACACGCAATAAATAGAGGAGATGGGACATTTTTACAGGTCCCACAAATAAAATCATGTGGACATTTGAAGTTTAAGTAATGTCATGATCTTACCAGTAGATCAAAGACACTCCCCATGTCTCTTGATGGTTTGGGGTCCCCCCGTGGGTAGCTCTCATTTTGATCAGAGCTCTTCAGCAGAGGAGGCATGATTTTATCATTTGGAACTCATTAGATTTTGTTATTAAGAATTAAGATCTCAAGATTACCTGTGAGTTAGGTAACATGTTGGAACCTTGGCGTCCATGGTATTCAGCATTTGGTATCCCATGTCCATGGAACCCTTGGCTTAGAGGCTTATATTCATCACTATACCTGTAAGTTGAATGAATAATTAAAAAAAACTGTGTACAGATAGCCAACAAGGACATTAACCGTCAATCTGGTGTTCACACGTACATCTGCTTTGCCCTCATGACTTCCTCTTCGGTGGCATCAGAAAATCGACTTTTCCTCTTTCTTTTTCTCTGGTCCTCGCTCTCTGGAGCGCCTTGCAAGAATCGCCTGAACGGCTCTGGGATGTCAGTCATGGCTTGAGAAACTGATGGTGGTCTTTGAGAATTGGTCTCCCAATGGCTCTCTTCATTTGTATATGGCCCTCTCGTTTTGTGCCGGTAATCCGTGATAATTTTTATCAGTTGATTTTTTTCATTTACTGGCTCCCCATCAAGCAGGCTGGGAATACCTGCTGCTCCAGACCCACGACTGTCCGGTGTTTTCACATCTTGCCATCTCTCAGATTCAGCGTTACTGGACCAGCATTTTTGAGGGTCTTGTGAATAGAGTCCCTGAGATTCTTCAAAGTTTGAGTGAACTTTCTGACGTCTAGCTTCCTCAGAAAAGAAATCCTTCAGGGGATCACCTCCTTGGTTGGGCCTTGTGTAAAGCGCATCTTTCCCTGTGAATCTATCAAAGTTGTGAGACGGTCTACAGGCCATATTGTCCCTAAAATCACCCTGAGGACCACCTTTAGGCTCATAGAAGTCTCTCTTGCGTGAATCTTCAACGTAATCATCCTGATACTCTTGAGGAAAAGCAGATTCATTGTAGTCTTGTCTGTACTCATTAACTTCACCGTAATCTTCTCGTTTACCGCTGAAATTGCAGTTGAGTGAGCCCTCCTGTTTGTACATTTGCTGTTTCACTTGCCCTAGTACGTAGGAGTCATCTGCCTGGAAGGGGTTTTCATTATTTGGATAATCAAGAGGACGCCCCTCACAGAAGTCTCCATCTCCATAATTCCATTGCTCCGATTTAAGAAGTGTGTTTTGTAGTTGGCCAAGTCCAGAGGGGATGTTCTGGCCCAGAGTCTGCCTGTACTTTGGCACTGCTGACGAACAAGAACAGTAAAACATTGGTCAGATCTGTGGGCATAAACATTCGAAACACATTACATAGACCGTCCTTAACTTTATGTCATTACTTTTCTTCTGTTCTGGCAATTACTGTAACTCAATTAATGACAAAGCACAACATAACTCAGTATTTCAGTTATTATGTTGAAGTACACTACCTGTTGAGATATTTGTTCTCCCCACATTTCTGCTCTTCTTCATTGGCTAGGACACAGAACTTAACATTAATATCTCAAGAAACAGACCAAAAGTGTGACACATCATTAGTTTGATCTTCATGGCCCACCTTTGGACTTCCCTGGCCATCTCGCCTCTCTGCTTCCTGTGCCTTAGCCCGGATGACTTTGGCAGTTTGGCCTACCAGTGACACCTTATGGAGCAACTCTGGTCGCTTCGCTTGCTATATGAAAACAGGTGTTAGGAAGTGTTGAGATCTTCATCGCAGAAAAGGAAAAAAAAACAAAACAGTGAATCACATCTTTTGGAAACATAGACAATGACTCACTATGTATTTCACACGGTGTTTACGTCCAGTTAAGTGGTGGACCATATTTGGCAGATTTGCCGACATATCGCAGAGACGACAAATGTATCGAGGGCCCGGTTGCGCATCACTGCCAATGCGAGGTACTTCCTCCAAATAGTCCAACCCTACAACAAAAATAAAACATTGCTATTACATACATTTGTTATATTGAAGAATTCAAAGTACTGAAAAAATATTCACCAATGATAGGCTCGTCAACCCGCAAGTATTGTAGGTACTGCACAATGTCCTCGAACTCTGGTACGATGTGTTCTCTGACAGCAAGTCCTGTCCAACCCCCAAAAAAAGACAATTAGAGAGAAGTGACGTGTTTTGAAGTACTGTGCTAAAGAAATGACAAAGCCCAAATATGCTGTTGGATATTTTTTATTTGAAAACCCCATCTATACATAGACATTGGGCGATGTTACGCAAGCTTGGAATGACTGAATTTGAGAGAAGCTGGTGTGTCCACATTGTCTCGACGTCATCACTTGTGATGGTGCAACCTGTTTGCAATACGCATCCCATTCTGCCGTTAAGTCAGGAGAAGAAATCACATCTCCAACACTCTGAGGCAATGTGTGGATTTGCATTTCCAGCACTAGTTTTTTTACTTACGGCGGAAAAGACAAAGTTTCCGTTTGGTCTGGCTGGCTCCCATTTTTTTCTGAGTATTGAACGATGAAATCGTTGCCCCCCTGGCATTTGTGGACGTTTTTGGTTTGATTCAGACCAACATACCGGCGTGGTAAATGCAAAATGTAGCAGCCTAGAGGATGATTTGAAGAGCAGCTAGCTTACTTTCATTCCATGTACACCTATTTTTCAGTCGATGTTTTCACAACCGACACATCTTGCCCTCCTGCTGCCACTGGATTCTTCAGTCTTCGGCTGAGCAGAATTATCTGCATCAGTTTGATGATATTTCACTGTCTGCCTGTATCCATGTCGTCTTTCATAGCTGTAGGACACACCATCATTTCAGCCTTGAGTTTTACTCAAGTGCATTCCACAGGGGAATGCAGGACTGCGACCAAAGCCCACGAGCCTCTTTCACTCCAATGGAAGATTTCAATCTCAGACTGTGGTTTTGCAAAGGAAATGGTGATCTCCAAAATCAGAAAGACAGTATTGAGGGGGGAAGGTAGCGAGTTGGTGGATGGACTCTACCCATCCATCCAGCACCCACAGCACTGTTGCACCTTAATGGGTGGTTAAACCATTTCTCCAAACTGTGCGGGTGCATTTCGTAGACACAACACATGACTCTGGGCTCCATGTGAGAATCCATATGCCTCTGACACTGAAGGATGAACCTGTCCCATACATAGACAGAATTAATTATGTGGGACTTGCTGGAGGGGGCTGTTGGCGACAGCACGCACCAACAACGAGTGAAGACCTTTATCGTTGTTGCTTTCTCTGCTGCATTGTTCTCCAAAGGTGAGGGCGTGACTTCCCTTCGCAAAATGATCCAGTGGATTTTTCTCCACCTTGTATGAACAAGATGTATGACGAAAAAGCGCCAGATAAGCAAGTCCACCTTCAAATGTTGAAAAATAAGCAACTGGTGGCCCATGCCCAATATCTGGATGCACAGGCCACAGGCCTGTGGTGAGGTTGCACTGGTGCAAAGGTGATGCATTGGTTTCCTGTTGCACTCTTGCAACTCCACTGCATGTGGAGTTAAATGGCTCTCTGTGAACCACGTATATCGCAACCTGCCTACAACCTGCAAAAATGTCTAAGTATGCAGGTCTCAACAACATCGACACTCATTCAAGCATTCATTGCGTAAAAAGGTGCCGAGTGTCAATCAGTGTTGCCGAGATTACATCTCGTCAAGCTCACAGAGGTCCAGTGGGAAAACAGAGCCAAGTTCACCAAGTTAGAAAATTCCCCACAGACCTCATTGGAGGGCAGCTTATGAGCTCAGTTTCCCTTTTGAGAACACACCACAGCCTATGTCAGGTAGTCCTGTGTATATTGAGCTGTGGTCTAACATCAAGGACCAAATGTGAGATGATTCCTGCTACAGCTCCGGTGAACACCCCCTGGGCGAGAATATGTTAACATCTGACGCCACAACCGCATATTTAGGACGAATCCAGCCGACGGATTTAGAAACGTTTGCGGATTCAGGTCCACATCGGGCCGGGACTCTTAAAAGTAATTGGTCTTCCTCCATTTAAGTGAAAGGAGTCACTCACCGTCCCTCATAGATCAAGAGATGAAGTCTGTACATCTGGATGTGACGTGATATACATTTACCAAATACTAGCAGTCCTAAGATGACGTGGTGCGTCAAGATTGGTGTTTCCAGAGAGGGTCGGGTGAGGTGCGCTCGTGTTCTTTTCACCTTTCATCTTGATTACATGTCACAGCAGATGGAAAACGTAATGTGGGCCTGCACTGACCAAAAAATGACCGTGGGGGTGAATCTACTTACCCTGAGCAATCATTGTATCCTCTTTCTGCCGGGAATGAAAGGAGAGCAATGAAAAATTAAAGCAAATCAGCGCTGGATAAACTGGATTTAGGGCAGTTTCAGCAATTCTACAAACAGAAACATGGTTATATCATAGAAACACACGGATATCAGTTAACATCATCACAGCTTATTTTGAGAGCAGTTAAGAACAATATGGAGTTTAATTGTTTGTGTTTTCAAAATGAAAGTCATTCTTTACACATTTGTCACCATGTGAAATATGGAATGTTTCAATAACTGAGTGCATCTGGTTGCAATTGAAGTTCATCAACTGTATATCGCCAGTGGTTGTGATTCTTATCTGGGGGCAACTGTCTTAATTACTTTTTGATAAACAATAATATTGTTTTTCATTCCCAACAGCAAAGGGGAACATAATCCCTGTTTGGATGTGGGAGACAAGAGTTGCACAGACCGAGTGGGTGGTCCCCAAAATATTCCACAGCACAAAGATGAGCCATTGAATCATAATCTATTTTCCTTGTCTTGATTTTTAAAGGAAGCAGCTCATGAGAGAGGTCTCAGCTCTGAGGACATTCCACACATTCCATCACATATTGCCGTTGCAATAGGACCTTTCTGCCTTCACACGGAAGGTGTGTCACCTCTTACCGATTCAGAGTAGACAACTGCATGCAAATGTGGATGATCTTCATAGCTGTGTGGGACATGGAGCTGAATTGTTTGCCACATCAGACTCCAAAATGATGGAATAAAACATGATGACATCAGCAGTGAATGGCTAAGATATGTAATTTCTCGAGATAGCCAGAGAGAGCATTCCACCAATTTTGCAATTGAATTCCCCTTGGGACATATTTCGTCCTGAATCAAATGGCAGAAAAGTGAGTGGCTGAAGGACGAGAAGAAAATGCAAAATGAGGTTAAAGCAAGGGGATGGAACATTTTCAGTTAAAAGCATTCCTTCCAAAGTCCACCACTTCACTTCCAAGATTTTGAGTAGAATGAAAAGGTTGCACAAGACTGTGGACGAAGTTTGTTTTCAACTCCAACGCGGGTCCCACGATGCTCTTTGGTGAAGTCCCGCTGTTCACCATGAGGGGTGAATTGAATGACAAGCTCCAGGCTCTTTCGACAAGGACCCAACTAACAGGTTTAGATGGTGAGGAGCCAAGCAGACAGCATTGCTTGTAGCTGGTGTAGGATCGACCAGTGAATTGGTCTCCATGCACTGCTCTGCAAATGCAATGCTGCGATCCAGAACCAAACATTCCAAGATTGAAAGAGATTTCCATCGCAGGGATTCGCAAATAGTTAAGCCTGAGAGTAAAGTTCCCTGGTTTGGCAAAAGATGTGACGCCTAGTTGAAACACGTTTGCAAAAGCCATTTCCTGCGACGACGTCACTGAAAGCCCTGTAACGACGCAAAAGCCTAGAGAAAGGAGTTTGATCTTTGTTATGGTATTGTTTGTTCCATCACTTGCACCTACAAAACGTGGATTTCAACCGTTATCTGTTGAACAGTTACCTTCATGTGCCCAAAGGTGGTTAAGTGAATCTTGTACAGTGTGTCGCCTCTGATGGATTTGCTGCAAACCTTGGGGAGAGGCCCAAATTATCGTAAATTACCGGTCTCATTCCTAAAATTGCAAATATTTCGAAATACTATATCCAGTTTTTTGACTTACCATGCAGTCAATGTACTGAACTGGATTTTCATCCTCGTATGGTGTTTCCAGGTCGTCCATTACCGATGTTGCTATTAAAATAGCGTTAGCTTTGGTTGGCTAGTCGCCGTTACAGTGAGGCTATATAATCGTGAGGTTATCTTTCCAACGCGGAGAGACAACTTGAAGGGCTTAATTTTACTGTGTCTGCAATTCTGATCTTCGAATGTGAAAATCACTCGCGATTATTGGAAATGGTTGCTCTCATTAACTAACAGCTACCTCCAGCAACTAGCATTCCGGGCTACAAAGGGGTACTTCCGATCAATCCCTTCAGAATAAGATTTGTATACATAGTTGCGGACAAATCTACTCTTTCAGAATATTTGTATTCATATTTCAAAAGAAATATTTACAAACGACTGCAAATAATCTTAACTCTCCATGCATCCCAAAATGACTATTTGACCAGAAGTCTCAAATTGTATTGTACTTTTGACCTCATTGTAGTACCCTCTTCCATGAATTGAAACGGCTTCACGCCCACAGCTGGTCAAAACATAAACTGCAATCTGAACACAAACGATACCCAAGATTGTTCACTTTTGTTTATTTGGTGCTAAGAAAACTTTGTATATGTACAAAGAGAACACAGGTGTTACAAAGTCTGGCTTGGTAAGAGCAACTCTTGATAAGCACATTGAGAGAACTGTAGACTTCAGGGTACAACCAGGTGGCTCTGTCGCTCCTTATTTTGATAGGGGAGAGGAGAGTTTAACAAGGAAGGTGTCAATCCTTAGTGATACTCCAGCAATACCACTGTCTGCTCATATCACAAGCTGTTTTAACATTGATTGATTATGACAAGTATCATATTTACATGCAGCTTTGAATATATACAATTCACATCCTCAACCATCTAAAAGGGTTTATGGAAATACATGGTTTTCTTACAGGAACACAGCAAAATACCCTTAATGATTCCACAGGTTTGTCATAAATTCCAAGGCCATTATCACACTGAATAAAAACAGAAATTCAAAGTATGGGGATCAGGAGTCACAACCATGACCAAATATCAAATATTCGCTCACAGCCCTCGCAAACGAAAATCTATGACAGTGACGAAAACGAATGAATTAGCATTGCTCACAGAGGGCAACCTGGTGTGCTATGTCAGGTCAGTATGAACAAACACATCACATCATCAGTGCTGTGAACACATTGAAAATGGGTACATGACAGGTAATGGCCTGAGTCAGAGGAACAAAGTATGAGGAGCTTGTGACAAATAATCAAAAATTTCAGTGTATTTATCTCATATGGTAATAGAACAGAATTCTCATTAAATTCATGAAATGCAGGAGAGAATAACTGTGAGGGTACAAGACAGAGGAACACACACGTTCCAAAACCAACAACATATGGTATTGTCATTGACAAAACCTCTGCGTGACAGGTTGAGATATTTGTGTCGCGGGTTGGGCACGTGTCTGGTCACTTTCAAGAGTTGTAAATTCCTCCTGGAAGATTGTTCAGTCGGGAGCGTAACTCCTTTCGGACTTGGGTGACCCGTGCCAATTTGCGTTTATATTCCTGCAAATACAAATAAAGAGGAAAAGAGTCCAGTCAGTGCTCAAAATTTAGATTCCAGTGCAAATAGCATTCTTGCAATTTGTGTATTTTTGAGACCTCATGTGCAATAGTTCATAAGTATGACAAAATGTCCTATTTAGCAAGTGTTAAAGAGGCAAGTGGTGTTGGAAAAAAAGTATGTACGTTCATGTTACACAAAGAATAACACAAATAAAATGACATTCGCGGATTAAGTCTTATCATAGATCAGTTCTTTTCTGGGGTACTTAAAGCATGGTTTCTTTATGTTGTATTTCTCTGGTGAAAATGGGAGCAATTTAGTTAAACTTTTTTCAAAAATGCGTTTTTTAGTAGAAAACTCCAAGTTTGAGTATACTCCATTGCTCATTTAAATCTTGTGTTGTTGTGGTGTAAAGTTAAAAATCACCTGTAGCTGAATACTATACTTGAGATAAATTGCATTGGACTTTTTTGCATAATAATGTCCTTAATAAATTGAGTAACTGATAGACCTTGACCCATTAACAGAGACGCAAGGTGAGATTTCAATTTTGTATTTGTCAAGGTTTAAACTTGTTGGCTGAGGAGACAAATTTATAATCCTCAAGGACCGCCAGGGAGTGTGTCCAATTTACACAAACAGGGATCCAAGGGCAGCAGGAACATGTTGACAGATTTCTTTGAGTGAAGGATACTGAGACCACAAATTCACTGCATGACAAGTCACTTCATGCACCAGCTTTCTCCGATGCAACACTGGCCCTATCAGTTACATTTCCAGTCAGCCATTAAATGTCTACAGCCACCGTATGCACAAGCAGAGAGTTTTTAAGCCCAGTTCATCTGAGGTACATTCGATAAATTACATGCAAAACAATTTGCAGTAGATTATTCCTCCTTATGGAACAACATTATCCGGTTGTTACTTGCAAACTATGGTGATTTAGTAGACTCAATACAAAGGCCCAGTTTAAGATATCCTTATAGCCTTCAGCTGATTTTTATTTCTGCAAAGTACCTTATGTATCCTAGGTTGCAATGCAACAAACTAGTAAATTATGCTGTGTGAGTACCACAGGGGCAGTTGACAGCAAAATAAAAGCACTCCACATCAAGTTTCAGTTTTTATTTTCAGGGTTTTTTTTATTGCTGGGTGATGAAAGGGACAGTTTATCCTCTTGGTATTCTGTGGATGAAGGCTGAACAGTTAGTCCAATGATTCAATACAAACAGAAATCATGTCAGAGTTTGCTGCAACAGTGAATCTGCTCACTGAGGACCTGAGGACAGTGTGTGCCTGTACGTGTACCTACCTTGAAGAGGGAAAGTGACCATGTTAAAAAATTTGATTGGACAGGATGGGAATGGAAATAGGAGTCTGAGGTGATTATCAATCTCCCCACTATGTGTACTGTGATTACAAATGAGGCTGAATCTTGATCCACCAATATAGAATAAGCGATAGTAAAAAAATAAGTAAATATATGAATTGGTGAAATGTATGACACCAAAGTTACTCCCAAAAGGTGGACAAACAATTGCAGACTCTTCTACAAAATGAGTTTAAAAAAATCATATAAAAAGGGATTTACGCACGTCTAGCTTCTGCTCATTCTGGGCCAAGCCGTCCCTCTGACTTTGCAAGAAGAGCGTTAGTGTGCGTGTGAGCTGTTTTCGGTCGTCTATCTCCGCAGCCAAGCGACCGCTGTAGTCCGCCAGCAACATGCAGGCCTCCTCCACCAAACGCGAGAGGCGCTCCCCCGACTCCTTATCTGGATGAGCACACAGGGCACAGACAGACGCAGTGGTGTTGAAAAGCGGCTCTGATTAGGGAGGTAGAGGGGGTCATTCATGATGCAATAATATGCTCATATCAAGATGTCCCTCCACAGTGGGGTCGACAAAGGACACGGCAAGCCCTGAGGGATTATCGAGTATTCCTTACTCTGGCGCAGGGTCATGGTGGGGGGATTGAACGCTCAAGTCTGCGTCGATCACCGTACCTGTGATTCTGTGGAGCAGTGACGTGTCCTGGACCTCGACGGGAAGGGAAGAAATGCGTTGACGCAATGATGAGTCACCGGACGCTGCGTTCTCCAGCTCCTGCAGGGCACGGATCAGGTCTGCTGTCTGAGGGAGGACAAGGTCGGGGGTTTAGAAGTGTGGACGAGCATTGGAGGAAACCGAAATGGGCTCAGGAGTATATCAACAGGGGAGTGTGAGTGAGCATTCAGGCAGAAACTGTGTAAAAAAAAGAGAAAAGTAGAAGGTTTGCAGAGGATTTATTCTTGGCATCTGCGTCACAAAATAAAAATGGTCTAGGTCAGCACCTGTGGAGGATCGGCTGGGGAGCTTTGAGAGGCAAAGTCCTCATCGTCCTGTAGGATCTCCTCATACGACCTTTTCTTGGTCTTCTTTTCTCCATCTGGGATTCAAACACACAAAACAATGCATGTGTTAATTCCAAAGATACCGGTGGTAACAAATTATTGCTCAGATTCACTTGAACAAAGGGACCGGATCACAGACTGTGTATCTTGAGATGACAAGACCAGACATGGACACCAAAACGGGCTGAACGGGATCACAGAGCAGGTGAGGGAGCTCCAGATGCCAGGGGTAGATGTTGACTTACATAGGACTTGTGAGAGCTGGTCTAGCAGCTTGCTCTCGTACACTGCCCTCTCCTGCCAGATGGACAAAACTCGACCCAGCTGCTTCTTACATCCCTCATCTCCCTCTCTGCAAAACAGAGAAAGACCAGGCACGCACATTCAGTCTACGATGTGGACACACAAACTGCTCCAGGAGACATTTGAAATGTGCGTGTGCTTGGGTGGCACCAGTTGTGCTCAATAATAATCCAGGTCTTCTGGACAGTGTTAGTCAGAGTTTGATGTCTAACCTGAACACATGCTTGAACGCGTCGACGATGACGGGTGCAAAGTCCTGGGTGAACTCTGGTCCTTTCCTCTTGCTGTTCTGTATGACGTCATTGGCTAAGTAGAGGAAGGTCAACTTTCGCGACACCTGGGCTGTACAACAGACAAATGTGTACATACAAATGAGAGTGAGGCATAACATTGCAATCATTGATCTGGGCATTACATTGACAGTGGTGGAGTGGACATAATTGCAAATTAATTGGTCTTAACTGTGGACTCAGCCCTCAGCCTTAATTACAGAGGTTACAACATACACACACACAACAATAGTGTAAGGAGATTAGCACAGATTAACAGAGGCAAACAAGTGGCAGATACATCGAGTTTGAATGTTCACTTGTCGAGGGGCTCTACCTAGAAAGCGCCTTGAGATAACTTCTGAAATAATTTGTTGCTTTACAAATAAAACTGATTTGTTTAAATACATGTTTCTCGGTAAAATGAAGGTTTTAGGTGACAAATGATGAAATAGCTTAAATGCACTGTTTGCTATGCATCTATCTGACATTCTTCTTGGCTATCAAGCATCTCTGCAAGAACATTCAATATTAGGTCGTGATAGAAACTGATACAATGACCCAGTCATAGAGTATTGCTCAAGACATACAATTTCATCCATTAACATTGAAAGTTTCATGTAATCAAATGTTTCATTTAATTCCCAAGTGCTTTAGGCCATCCCCACAGGATAAAAATAGTCATTAAACTCTGCAGAAAAAGCCCCTGGGAATTGACATATATTTGTCCATGTTGTTCGCAACAACACACAACCGTTTTGGTCTTTGTACAAACTCCTAAAATACACCAACCACTTGAGATATCATTAAGCGATGAACCTGTACCACAAGGGAAAGACCAATGCTTAAGTAAACCTGCTGAAGGTCTTGATAAATATTTAACATGGGATCACTGCGGGACACTGATCTTAAAATGCGTTGTTTGTATGTGAACTTTTTGTAAGAATCATAGAGAACCAGACAGACATGATACTGAGGGATATCCACGCTCAATACACATCAGTTGGATAGCAACCCTGAGACAGGTTAACACAATCATAATGACAGTGTCATTCAACAAACAGCAGTTCCAGAGCCATCACCAACCGTGTCTCACCTTACAGGCCTGAGAGCAACAGTTAGTACATCCAATGATCCTCAGGGTAAAGCAAATCAGTCACTATTTAAGCAGTGTTAAGTCAGATGTTTACGCAGCATTATTAACACGATGGCCGTGTGCTGACTGGGAGGCAAACGCAGCCACCACAGAACACAACTTATCTCAACAAAATTTGGTCAGCTGTTGTCTAAAAGAGATAGATGTTTATGTGTGTAACTGGACCTCATAATAGAGATGAGGTTGGTTGGAGAAAGGCCTTTGTGACGTGTTGGTTACATGTCCACCAGCAAAACATTGGCTGGGTACTTCCACACTTCGCTGACAACTTATAGCGTCTGCATGCTCAGAAACACAGCGTGGAAATAAACCGCTGTCTCACTAGATTGGATTTCACTGGTAACCACACCAACCACACAACACAAGTTACCCATTCTGCCTGTATGTTCAACTGAAAGCACTAAACGAAGCTTTCCTCAACGCAGTGGAATGACCAAAAACATGTGGCAAGGGGTTCACATTATGCAAAGACTATACATGATCAACAACGATCTTTAATAAAGTTCTCAACACAGACACTGTATAGATTTGAGAATGAATTTCCCAAAAACGATCGACACTTTGCCACTGTGTCTGCAGTACCTTCATCACTCAAGTCCTTATGTTATTGCCTCTTAAAACAAAGAGGCAATATAAGGGGATGAAAGCAAGAACTAACAGAATGAGGGACAGCTTCTATCCAAGAGCACCAACTTTGTATAACACATCCTGAACCAGATTTTACATCCAAATATATTGCAAATAAAAATCCAGGGAGGTGCCATAGTAATGTTTTGTGCAATTACACTGTAATGATGGGGAATGCATTACATGTGCAATACCATTCTAACATGCGTTGCTAAGTTAACAGGTTTCGATGTCCCCATCTATAGTGTACCAGGTATGCACCACCCCATAGACCTTTGTTTGCAAGTGCATTGCTGTCGAGCACCTTGTTCTATTTCAAGCATGTGTTGTTCTCCTTATTATGGACATGCATCTTGGGTAGAGCTGTATGCAATCTCGTTATTCATCCAACTGGTTCCACGTAGCAATCGCAAAGTAAGTCTAAGTCTAAGGCACAGATTTATCGTACGTCACAACAAACATCACAACAGAGACGTTGTGTTCAATTTATGGCCTAGCTCAAGTTTGCTGGCCTATCAAAACTAATCAAGGATAAAGGCCAGCCAGGCCTGCCACCGAAACCAAACAGCTCTGTATATAAATAGCAGCCGAACATCGGCCAAAAGAAAGCGTTACAAAGTGCAGAGCGAGGGGATCACTTATTCGGAGGCTAAACGTCAGTCAAACGTGGTCCAATACAAGCCCCATGTGTTGCCATTAGCAAATAGGTTTATTCAATGGAGAATGTTTATCTGTTTATCTAGCCGGTCTCACTGTTTGATCAGAATAAAACAAGCACAGGCGTGACTGGTATTAGCAAGCGACGTTAGCCTAACTTACCCTTCGTAAGTTCGTTGAACCAGACGTTGACTATCGTCTTCGAGTGTTTCCTATGGTGGATGAGCCACAGAGATAATGTCTGCACACTTTGTTGGGAGTTGCTTAGCTCGGACAGTTTCTTCTCTAAAGCCGCCTCCGAGAACGCTGACATCGCGACGGGTTTCGGGTGGGTGAGGGGATGGAGGTCGGTGAGACGGGAGGCAGCCTCGCGGTTCTCGGAGCGTCAGCGACCGACGCACCAGCCACCGACCGCGGGCTTCGCCTTACGCCAATGCGCCTGGGGGTTGAGCCTCCCCCCGCTGCAGGTCACTCAGCTAGCGGCTATAGCTCGGACGGGCTGTCCGCCGGAGATATACGCGTAACCTGTCCAAACCCCTCTTCCCCTTCCTCTTCTTCTTCTATTCAGACGTAACCACTCGGGCTCCCACTCGTGGGTTTTGAATACGGTGTGCAGCCACGCTTGTTCAGTCTTTTACCGCCGCCGTTTGGTTAGGAGGACGGACACAGACAGCATCTTGAACACCAGCGACCTCTTGTGGAAAAATAGCGTGGCCGCAACACGACAATAACATTACAAATCCCCCAGCGTGCAATGGCAATATTTAACTAGGTCATCCAAACAGTAGATGATTGTTAGATAGGCTTTGAGTCACTCAATATTTGCCCCCGCAAACTAAACATGGCCACGTAATCTCATTTACAGTCCTCATCACATTCTAAGTTTTAACACTTTGTGTCACCACACTGTAAAAACAGAAACACAAATTGGTTGTAAACACTGCAGGAGGCAGCTGTAAATGGACAGCACACAGTCTGCAGACTATGTGGGCTTGTGCTAACTAAATTAACCAACAACAAAACTCATCAATGCCACTGTCTACAGTTATGTCTGTTGATGTTGACCTTTTTTGAGCAATGTGATGCCTTATCTGGTTAGTGCTCACTTGACCATACCTAGAATTTCAATCATTGTGATTTAGTTGGTACAGAATGTTTAAAATTGTGACCCAGAACACCGGACACTTCCAGAACTGGATTTATTTCAGGCTCTATAACCATTATTAAATTCAACCAGATGACTTTGGGTTGTTGGTACAACATTTCCAACAGTTTAGCTGTAAAAATGTTGCATATTATTAACACATAATACACTGCCCCAACAGCAACAGCAAGATGGAGAAGTCACAAAACAAAAAAAAACACCAGTGCAAAACAAAAGTAAACGCTGATGCAGAGGCAAATGCACAAGATTGTACTTGATTTGTTGGAGAGATGAATGGAATGTTCTTACCAGTGATTTGAAATTTCGGCTGTTTAGTAAGGCACTCTGAGAACAGCAAGAGAACAGAACCACCAGGAGGAGCCTGGGAAGCTAACCAGTGATAACCTAACTGCAATATTTTGAGACGCCTGCTTCGGCTACACAGCACTGCTTCCCCACAGGTGTTGAAGTCTTTAACATTATTAACAATAACAACAATAACGAGCGGCATCACAACAAAAATCGTCAACCCTGAGTGTAATTTGACACAGAAACATTCTGGGCAGTGTTGCAGTAGTGCAGGTGGGACGCCATGGTGTAGGGTGATGGTTGAAAGACGTGAGTAGGAGTGCAATCAACATTTTCAGTCATTACCTCCCATTCAGAACCACGCCTAGAATTCACGTTAGACTGATGGATCCCAAACCCATGAACGCAGCCTAATGGGGTGTACATAGCTGAGTTGTTATTGCTGTTGAGCAGAAGACGGGGCTGCTCGGGACTTGGCCGATCAAATGTTAGGCCCCAGGTGAGCGGTGGAGATCTGTAGGACGCAGGGTGTGCTGTGTAAAGTTGTGGAGCTGCGACGGTGTGCCACAACGTCACCCTCAGCGATTCTCCACTTTCTGGTCCTATAGGTGCCGTTTCAAGTGATCCGTTGCTGCTGCCATAAAGGTGTTCACCACCTGATAGGTTGCGGGGAAGGACGCCGTCATATCCTTCGACAACTGCCGGAGGACTTGGACAATTTTGGACAGTCTGGCAAAGGTGTTGGCCTTCGCTCTGCATGTTCGCTGTCTGATCAGGTTCGCTCTTGATAGGCCGCTGCCATTGCTGAGTGTAGTCTACCTCGCCAAAAACATTTTGGACATCGTGCATCACAGGTTCACTTTCTCGATGTAAGCCGGACATCACTGATCCCTTGTGATCTCTCTGCCCGAAGAAGTTTTCTTCCTCAAAACCTGAACAGTCCAGCCATGGTCCATCCTGCTCGTCATCCACATACAAGTCAAGCCTCTGTTTAGGTCCACTTGCGTATCGATCATTATCAGGGGACAGATCATTGGGAACATATCCATCATCGTCCACGTGGAGTCTGTAGGTGATTTTTCTTTCTTGTACGCCGAATACATCCTCCCCTGTGTCTTCGCTGGCGACACCACGCTGTGAGGTGTCCCAAGAGTCAAAGTCTGTGTCAAAGTCCACCGCCTGGTATGGGTACAGGCTGCCGGGGAATGTAGGGAGGTCGTCCTGGCTGAATGATGTCCGTTTCAGCAGCGTTGCTCCTTCGGACAAAGGCAGGCTTACCTTAAACACAGTGCTAACTTTACTTTTCTTCTTTCTCGCACGCGTGCCTGCCCGTTTTTCTGGATATGACAGTTGTGCCGGCGACAGGTGCGGCCTGTTTCCATTGGAGGCCTGTCTGACGTCAACCACTGATCCTTGGAAAAAACAATGCAGTCACCGGACATCAATGTAAGCATCTGTGATTATTTTGAGGACATTTCTGCAGACTACAGGCCTCGGGACAGTTGCCTCTAGTGCTACACACCTGGCAGGGCTCCTTTTCTCTTTTGAATGTTAGTACCTGTGCGTCCATAACCTCCAAAAATTGTTGCTATGCCTGAAAGAGAGTTGGCACAAAGACAGAAACAACACAAGGGTACACAAAAAAACACAATTGGGAATGCGCCTCTGTTCACTGTGTTCTCCTGCATGTGCCTAAGTACTAAAAATTAATGCAGCTATCCCTCACTATATCGCAGTTCATCTATAGAGGTCTCAGTACATTTGCAGAGTTTTATAAATCTTTGATATAAATTTGTGAAGTGGTTTAATTGGTACATCACAGGTCTCAGCAGCGAATCAAAATGTAGATTTTCATAAATTTGGATGATGTGTGTTGGGGAGGGGGTGGTTTGTGCCCTTGCCTTAAAAAATACAACAAATACAGCACAGTACCAGCAACATAGATTTTAGCATCCCACGCCGTTCAGTTCACCTTGCGCACCTGCAACATCTTTATGTGTGTTGTATATCGTTATTTCATCTTTTTGTGTGAAACTGTAACTTCTTTGAATCCCCTACGAAGCCCCAAAACGCCTTGTACCCTCTTAATCCTCCAGCAGTGACTAAGTGCTAGAGGAGTTCTGTACAATTGAGTGAATACTGGCTATGGATAAGGACGTGTGACTCAATTTTGTCTGCAGAATACTCAAAGCAGTTTTGCGGTAAACACTGAATGGAGTTGGTTCTACTTACACCAGTGGTAACTTTTTTGAGTCAGGGGGAGGCGGAGGGACGAAGGCACCTTTACCACCTACAACACATTAAGTGTTTCATCATTCTGGGTGTGAAAGGGTGCATTAAGGAGGAGGACCGGGCACTCGTGTCACGACCCTGCATCACCTGAATCTCTCCTGTGCCCTCCGTTTGCTCAACGTGCTCGGCCAGTTGCAGGAGGGGTCGAGCGTTCTCCGTAACATCCGCCACTGCCGCTGCCACCCGCTGGGGATGAAACTCCATCTGTGGACACAAGCACAACACGTTCTCAAAGACCTTGTCACCCATGATAGAACTCCAGAATGCCCAGAATACCCGCAGCTTCACCATGTAATTGAAAAGATGAGACAAAGCGGTGACGTGACGCATCAAATCCTGTTTGTTGGCTCGAACTCGGCAGCAGTGGCACAAGAAGGAGTATGTTTGGCCATCTTCTTCACCTTTGCACTCCACCACGCAGCTCAGACCTGGAGAACATGGGGGACGTGCACGAAAAAACATCCAAGTAACTTCTACCCACGTTGTTCTACTATCAAAAATTAATGGACTTTGAGTCAAGATTTCTAAATTTAAAATCTCTCGCCAATGATAGGGTGGTAGGCATCGTGGCATGAAGTAGTTTCTCCTGATATCAGAGTGCTGCTAGGCTCCGACGTAGAGATGGGGGTCTTCTTGGGAGGCGTGCTTGGCTGTCCCTGATATGTCTGTGCAGGCGGATCCGGCTCCAGTGAGGGGTCTGGGTTTGTGCTTCGGATGTCGCTCTGCCAACGCTTAACGGTGCGTATAAATGCAACTGCTGTAAGGAGACAAGACAAGGACAGGATGCAATGTTAATGCGGCGGCTGACACTGCAGGGTGACAAGTGAGTTCAGGGATGTAAATGAGCGCACCAGCACCAAACAAGGGATACTGAAAAAGAGATTTGTTTTGAGACCTTTAAAACAGGGTGAAAACAAAGCACTGACCATTGTTTTCATCCAGTGAAACCAAGGCATTGTACAAAACCTCTTCACACTCCAGAACCTTGATGGAAAGAGACAGGACACGCTGAATATCCAGACAGTATTCATGCCTTAACTGCATTCCTAAGAGGGATTGTCACCCAACTAGGACACAATACAAACACAAACCTGCACATTTCCCGGCCCGTCTCTCTCCTCTAAAGACTTGGCGATCTCCATCAGTGGCCTGGCCAGCTTCGACAGGTCTGCATCTTTCTTCCAATTCACCACTAAGCACGGTTGTTTGGCTGTCTGTGAAGCGAAGCCCATCACAAAAGATAATGGTATGACAGAATGTGCACATGTCTTGTCTCACATCCGGCTACTTACGATGTAGTTGTATCTGTGGAGGCTTCCCATGATGTGATTCCGCATATCGGCTTTATTGTGTCGACATATGCACACCTTGCACAGGTAAAACGCTTCCCGCCTTTGACAGCCTGCCTTCACACATTCTGTGATGCTGTCGAGGCCTGAGATGCCGGAAAATCACGGGGAGTGAAAAAGGTTGAGATTATGTTTAGGGTCGACCTAACATGATTCAACCTACACACCGATGATGGGTTGCAGTCTGTTCTTGTTCTTCAGATACGCCTGAAGGGATTGGAACAGCTCGCTTGACGCGGGATGTCCTGCAAACGGAAAAATATTGCCAGACAGATATTTGTAGGACACACAAGGGACCTTCCTAGTCAGAACCCATGCTTACCTTGATGTGCTCCACAGGGCTCCATGATGTAGTTGAAGAAAAATCAACTGAAAATGGATTAAACAGGGTAAAAAAAAACATTCACCATCTTGTGGACTGCCAGACTACATTTACAAAGTTGGTGCGTCCATGGAGTGATTAATCACGCCATTGTGACGTGCTGACGTCACGATTGTCAAGATGGCGATTGACACGCTACTACACGATAGACTTCATCTTATCTTCGACGGGCGTGGTTGTAACTCTTTACTTCCCTCTTGAAACAATTAGGGGTTCCTAGTTACAAACAAACGCACGCATGAACTCACCATGCTTACCACAAGGTGGCGCAGCGATACAAACTCCGAACTCCAGCTCAGTTCGACCAAAAACAATTCGTAACTTCAACAATTACAACTGTTTTCAGTCTTTTTGTTTTCTGCCGACCACATGAAGCCGATCCAGGTCGACATTACAGACCTTGTATTTTTACTGTTGTCATGAAGTTCCAATCACGAACTCGCATTTGTTGTAGGGCTGCTCTTACTTTTCTCCCAAATCAGGATGCGAAGGACGTAGGACGACGTAGCAACAAATTACATGCAAAGACAACAACCGAAAAACGACGAGTACCGAACCAGGCACAATTTAGGCCACATGGGTCTCATAGTTGCTCTCGGTCTATCATCGACTACGTGCCAACTCAATGTGAACATACCTACCTGGTGAGAGGCGATGTCCGTCTGAAAGGAGACGTAGTCTAAAATGGGATTGAGTGGTATTTTGAATTCAAGATCAACAATAAAGCCCGCCTCACACTTGAATGGCGTCTCGTCGGGGGAGTGAAGTCTCTCGGTGACACCGAGGTCACTCTCCGCCTCCCGCGCAGCATTGGTGAACACACCGAGAGCGAGTGCTGTGCGATACCGCAAGTGTGGGTATCGATCCCATGCAAAGCAAAAGGCAGTTGTCGCCGATACAGGTACCGATACCAAAATGTTAATGATTAAGCCAGGTGCACCTGCGAGGCATTCCAAGAAAGTTCCTGTGAGCTTATTAGTTACAGCACTTGTTCTCCCAGAACCGTCCACCTGCGTAGTTTTGTCGTGCTCCTCATTTTTAACTCAGTGGATGCTGATGATTTCATTGAGCTTGCAATGATTGTCTCTTGTTCAAATATGTTCGAAAGTATGTTAGAATGTATTTGTCACTCACCATCTGTATTTCTCTCACCTAGTGGAGTGTTGGACCGGAGATTCTCAATCTGCTTTCACCTTCTTGACGATCCGGCATGTTCAGGAATTCGCGCAGGCAGAGGATTGCTTCTTCAATTTAAGTTTATTAAACGCACAACAAAGTGGTTACAGAGCTCTGGACTCGTAATGTTTTCAGTTGTAAGCGAGCTTCTGTTCGCTTTTACAGCGTTCCGGCCGAGGGCCAGAACTTGTCCCCAGATGTCCCGGGGTGTTCAGACAAAATAAGCCACCAGCTATTAAAGTTTGACTGTGCAGGATAGTTGATTTATTAGCCAAGGAAACAATAACAATTTCTGGGTTCAATCGCCTGTCACCACTCGTGGATTGTGCGACCCTCTCTTCGCGTACAGAAGAGGAGGAAGAACCAGGGACTTTGCCCATGTCACCCCTTTATGCACCTCTTCTCCCGTTTCTACCAAACCATCTGCTCCTTTCCTTATTTGGTGTTATCCCACATCTTCTACCCTTTCTTTGATGTTATCCATCCTCTTGCCGTGCTCCACTGTCCGGGCGGCACCAGGCACCGTGAGGGGCTCCCGTGTCCTCCCACACCTGCCTTCAAGGGTCTACACTGTGCTCGGCAGTTCTAGCTGTTTTAACACTTCATACTCTGGCCCATTCTTCTGCGAGCAGAATTGGCCAAGCGTAAAAAGTGCAAGTGAGTCTTATACAGCTTCAGACTTCAGGTGCGATTTCTACTGTTGCAGATGTTTCCAGTTGTTTGCTTAGTTTCTGCAGAGCTAGCTTCAAACGGTTTCCACATTGCATGCTATTCTCAGAAAACAGAGCTGATTATCTGAGGACATTCGCTCATTCATTCACTACTTTCTAGAGCGTAGGCGTTCATGTAAAGATTACATGTCTGCAAGCTGAGTCAAAAGTTCAACATGTGCATGCTAGGGTCAAAATGAGAACAGCTGCAAATCTACTAAGCAAACTAAAAACATCTTATTCTTCAAGAGCAATGTTGGAGTTGTTGGAATAAGCTTCTTCTCACATGTATTCATTTGCTGCACAATCACGCAATTTAATCAACTTACCTGTACTACTCTTGGAACTCAAAAGAAAGCATTCTGTACCTTGTGTGTGAGGAATTCTTTACTTCCTGATTAACAACTTGTGACGGTATCAGCCAACGATTGATTGTGGTCAGCAGATGTATCTGATGTGATCAGCCGTGTATCTATTGCATTCAGCCACTGAATCTACTGTGGTAAAAAAATGATTGATTGTGGTCGGCAGATGTATCTGATGTGATCAGCCTGTATCCATTGTATTCAGCCACTGTATCTACTGCGGTAAACAAATGTATTGATTATGGTCAGCAGATGTGTGATTAAAGTCTGTACTTTCCTGAATAAAAGAGCTAAGCAGAGGCGAGCAATTGAAGACAGTTGGACAGAGACCTTTCGTGCTCCCCAACTACTCTTCCCTTGCAAGCATCAAAAGGTAATACTTTGTATGCGGTCTGATTCCTCTGAATCAGGGGTGTTTAACCCCAACAAGCAACAATGTAAACTGTGTTAGAAAATAACAGCAGAGGCCAAATTGGCCGCAGGCAATCATGTAACCTGGTCATATTGTAGGTAACATATCCTTGCTATGGGATTTAAGGCCACAGTTAGGAGTCTTCCGGGTGGATGCTGCGTGGCACAGTAGAGGACCAAGGATTGGCAACCAAGGACTAGGAGACACTTGACCCTTGATCTGTGGGTGACGATGGAGGGTTGGGGTACCTTCATCCGAAAGTCATCAACCGATGAAAGGAAAAAGCGATCGGCTCCACCATCGTCCCCCTTGCTGACAGATTGTATTGTTGTGTTGAGGTGTATTGTTGGGGTCAAACGACCCTGATTTGGAGGAATCAGACAAAGTATTACCTTTTGTTGCTTGCAGGGGAAGAGCAGTTGAGGAGCAGGAACGGTCTGTCGAACTCTCTTCAACTTGCTCGCCTTCGCATAGCTTTTATTTAGGAAAGAACAGACATTGTTTTCACAGCTGACCGCAATAAACACACAGCTGACACAATAGACACATCTGCTGACCACAATGAACACATTTGTTGACCGCAATAGATACATTGGCTGACTGCAGTAAATGCACAGCTGACCATCACAAGTTGTTTTCCAGGGAGTAAAGAATTCCTCACGATATGGCACAGAACGCTTTCTTTGAGTTCCAGGAGTAGTACAGATAAGTTGTTTGAATATGTACTGTAATTGTACAATAAATCAATATATGTGAGTAGACGCTTAATCCAACATCTCCAACAGGTATGTTCTATGTTCGGTACAGAGTGGTGTACTATGATCCCCAACAATACTGCCCCAAATGGTTCCCTTATTAGGACGCTGAAACGACTGAGTACCTTCGCCAGACAGTTGAAGGAACACTCTGAAGTGGGGACCTCCGTGTGGGATCCTTTGACAAGCATGTTTGGTAAATATGAGGGACTGATATTGTCGGGGCTTACCTCTGTTGGGGTTAGAACACCCCAGATTCGGAGGAATCAGACCGCAGACAAAGTATTACCTTTTGATGCTTGCAAGGGAAGAGCAGTTGGGGAGCACGAAAGGTCTCTGTCCAACTGTCTTCAACTTGCTCGCCTCTGCTTAGCTCTTTTATTCAGGAAAGTACAGACTTTAATCACACATCTGCTGACCATAATCAATACGTTTGTTTACCGCAGTAGATACAGTGGCTGAATACAATGGATACAGGCTGATCATATCAGATACATCTGTTGACCACAAACAATACATTTGTTTACCGCAGTAGATACAGTGGCTGAATACAATGGATACAGGCTGATCATATCAGATACATCTGTTGACCACAACAATACATTTGTTTACCGCAGTAGATACAGTGGCTGAATACAATGGATTCAGGCTGATCACATCAGATACATCTGCTGACCACAAACAATCGTTGGCTGATACCGTCACAAGTTGTTAGTAAAGAATTCCTCACAAACAAGGTACAGAATGCTTTCTTTTGAGTTCCAAGAGTAGTACAGGTAAGTTGATTCAATTGCGTGATTGTGCAGCAATTGAATACATGTGAGAAGAAGCTTATTCCAACAACTCCAACAACCTCAATTGCCGTCTTTGTAGCCATACTCCTTGAGTGCGGATGTTGTTTTTTTCCTTGTGCAGGGTCTCTGTGTGACAGGTTAGTAGTGAGAGCAACAGAGGGAAAAAGCGAGGAAATAAAAGGCCTTATTGGCCCAGGAGGAGGATGAAGGAGAAGATGATACACCAGATCTGTACCCCAAAAAACAAGCAAAAGCAAAGCATGATCAAATTTTCCGCATGTCTGAGCAGGTAACCCTTCTTCCCTGCTCACTCACCAACAACATAGAAACCGTCCAACCGGACGACTCACATTTTAGATGTCAAAAAGTATTTGCAGCTCCTTGTGTTATCTTTTTTGTGGATGGCTGGTCCGATTGCACCTTAGAGTGCTAAAGGTTTCTGACCCCTGCTCTATATTCATGGTCATAGATAAGAGGAAAGATTTAGGGGAGATGCTCTAAGCTTTGTCTTTAAAAATATGTGTTGCAGGGAGATGAAGAAAAGTCATATGGGGACTTGGAGACACCAACCGATCCTTCGCCCATGGATGTCAAAACAGCAAGTGCCATCTTCTGATAGTCATGGATCAATGACAAAACACAGATCTCATTGGCATTGGTGGAGAGGTCCTTTTCCCCTCTCTACAGTCTACTTGTCTGTCCTTATGTGGACAGCGTGGCCGGTGACGGGATGGGCTGGTGATGAGGTAAAAGGTCCGTATATGGACTTTGGCCAGTGTTTTACTATTATGGAGTATCAGGTTATAGGTCAGTGTTTGTGGTTTTCCCAACACTTAAAAGTCACATAACTGTCTCAAATCTTCTGTCACCTGCAGATGTTTTCCTACACGCCGGAAGCTGCATCCTGTGATACAAGGACGCGGCATGTCAGCCAGTGGTATACATTCCGATGAATCGTCGCAAATATCTTAACATTGAGCTGATTTTCATGACAGTTCCCTCAAAGTTTACAGGCATCTCGTCCCCAAAAAAAAGTCTCCTCTAAGTTTCAACTTCACAGGTCAGGATAGTCACACGCACAGTGGCTAAGCAGATGATGCAGAATATTTTGTTGAATTGACTCGCAACAGTAGATTGTCTGAATCATTTTCAGTCAGGGGCTTCCAGTGTGGAATTGATGTTCCTCCCACTCCATTAGAGTAGGAACCACTAATGACATCCAGTGTCCTGAAAAATAAGGATGAGAAAAAAAGAGACATGGAGACACACACTGCATCTTCATTTCAAATTTCTTTATTTAATTGTGCAAGGTATCAACGCCACTTGCACCCCTTAAAAGACACAACAAAGTCAACCATTTAATTTCCAGGTCTGTGCAATTCATTGACATGTTCATTCCTTCTTTTCTGTTGGGAGCAGGGTGTCTCCTCTGTTTTCTCTCTGCAGATGTATCCTGCATCACACAACAGAAGCAAATTTGTCTACAATACAAAACACAAAAACTTCACTACTACAAACACAGACAAAAGTACAAGCTGATGTTCGCATTTATTGTAAGTGGCAGTTCATTGAACACAAACCTGGAGACAAGATGTTAATTATTGTAGAGCCTTTAATGAGGAAAATGTGACTTTGTATATTTCCTTGTGGGGAAAAAGTATTAAAGATATTTCACATTCAACAGTGGTGTCTAGATTACAACCATGTTGTACATGTGAACCAACGACAAATACAAAGAGTCACAATGCAAAACAAAGGCACCAGAAAATATCAATTGGTAATATGAACACAAATGAGATTAACCTTTTGAGGACTTATTAAAAAACTTTCCCAAACTTCTCTTCAAACTAAACAATTATAAAAACAACACACTAACAGGTAATGCAAGGCCCCTCAACAGAAGGAGTCCTGGCAAGTAAAGTGTTGAATCAACACCAGCGATAGGTTCCACCATTCCACTCAAGAACGATGAGAGTACAGGTGACAATGAGCAGAAAATCTGCTAATGTGATCGGTATGTTTGAAAAAATATGTTCCAAAGTGAGTCGCTACTTACAGTATAAACTGTTGTGGACCATTGCCATTGAGAAAAAGGCCACATGGGACCAATGTTTCACTCTGGGGTCATTCATGGGACCCAGTAGGCACAAATGAAGGGCGTTGCTGCTGAGCTTCTGAGAGGGTATTTGCAGTATCTGAAATCGTCCTTTGTGATGTGTCAATGTATGCCGTCTCCGTGTTCCCTTGACTATTCCCTGTAGGCGCAGCACTGGTCTTGGGTGCATTTCTAGCTGGTGACCTGAGCTGCACTGCCTTGAAAAGCTGAGCATCCTCTTTCATTGCTTTCACCAGATGAGCCAATTCATGCAACAAGGGTTTCTGCAATTCAGAGATTGTCTTTTTGCAGTAGCCTCCAGGAACCGGTGACGGCTGGGTGAGCATTGGGTCCATATAGGCAGACTCAGATGAGCAGAATGTAGTAGTCTGTGGACAACTAGCTGGAAGAGACTCTTCAGGTCGGGCCTCTGGGCTGTCAACCTTGGGCGACGACCTTTCAGATGCCTCTGCTGGCTGCAACAAGGCTGAAAGCTCCTGATCTTTGGAGGACACCACAGTGCTGTGACAGCCTTGGGTGTTAAGGACAAAGCCAGCCGGACATTCTTGTGGCACACAAGATTTCATGGCTGAGTTACTGGCTGGAGTTTCAGAGGAACATTTCCTACCCTGGACGAACGAATCGACATCTGCAGGCTGATTTGGAGGGTTTGTGCCAGTCTGTGGAAGATGTCTTCCAGCACATACATCCGGTGAGACTCTAGAGGACATGTCTGAGGAGACACGGCGAACGAGTCGTGGGTCCACCACTGTTTTCCTTTTGTTCTCCTGTTCAGCAGCCAGCGTCACGTCGCTTAAGTTATTCCCCCTAGTGAGTGTCTCTCCTGAATCTCGAAAGTGGGCAGCAAAGAATGGGAATAATAGAACCTGACAAGTATTGTATTGCGGCATTATGTCCGAGACATAATGCCTTCTAAATGCACATCCACTACAAATTTCTCAAAGGAGAGTGAAAATAACAGTAACCAAGCACAAGCATGTCAGTCAGTTAGTGAACCAGCCCATCAAGTTAGGCAAAAGCGACTCACCAAGCTGCTGTTTACTACCAAGAGGATGACCAGTAGTGATGTTAAGGACAATGTTCAGTGCTGCAAAGAGACATTGACATGTGTGAGGTGTGAACACCTTGGCAACATCAACTTGGGTCATTGGGTCCTGACAGGACACATACCATCACTGAATGGAGCCTTCTTAACTTGTTCAAACAGCTCATTTCTCAGCAGTATCACCTATGTAGGAGAAAATGTGTATCAAAACATACAGTGTAACAAAAGGCGAATCAATACACCACTGAAAGGGGTTACCCTCGCATCCACGCCAACTTCACGCTCTCGTGGTGCAAGCATCTCTGCGATTTCCTTTATGAGAACCCGTTTCTTCTCTTCTGGCAAATCCCGATGAAACCAGAAATACAGAAAATGCCTGTAGTGCCTCCACTAACAGAGATAGAGGAATCGTTTGGAAAAAAAAAAAACTCAGAGAGTGGTCCATGGGGCGTAGAATGTTATACTTGTTGGGGGAGTTACTCACCATATAATTAAAATAGTGTTCGGTGTCAACCATGTGTTGACAAATCTCGCTGACGGGGAGCTTTTTACTGCAGCTCTTGCACAAATAGACTGAAGTCTGAGATACTGCCCGACATTCCAACACAGAGCCAAGACCTGCGAAACAATGTCAGTTGCTGAATTTTTTTTATCAGATCATCCCGATTTTGAGACTTGAAATGTTGCCGCCGCAGGACGTGCACCCTGCACACACATACCTAAGACAGGGCCGGTGTCCATTTTCATCACCTCCAGGTACTTGGACAAATTGCTTGGACAATGCAGCGACCCACCTGACACAAACACAAAAGTTACCGCACCGTCGTCAACCATGTCAACGTGGGAGATCCAGACCCAATAATATTCTATGCTTCACTTAAGCAGTTTGGGAGAAACTTGGTTTCGATGGGCTTTGCCCTTGACTACATTCTGCAACCTTCGGTGGTGGGAGTTCATTTTGCCTATCTTCTCTGGAATTTTGATGAAGTGAGTTTGCTGGAGCGGGAGAATCACGTGATTCGACGTTCATGCCGATGCGGCCGCTTGAACCACTCACGAGCACTACGCAAATATTTTTGCACCTCTGCTGTGCTAACTGCGTGTGCATCTCTGATAGCCAAGTCAGTGGTAAAGAGAGTGTGGACCTTGAGGTTGCTTCCTCACTGGTGATGTAAGGGGAGCATTTGCTTGTCTCATTTGTTATTGCTTCTTTGCATTTTATCACTTCTCAATTATGTACCTCTCAGTTCAAACGATTCTATTTGACTGACATCAGGGCTAAGCAGGGACATAAAGCAAAGTTCTTAAGATTCTGAAATGTGAGCTGGGACTACCTTCTGTTATTCATTTCTGCATTAAGAAAAACATTCAAAATTCACAATTCAAAATATCTCACAGGACTCCCTCACGCCACTTTTTCAATATTTCCAGTATGAAAGGCAGAGGACAATGAGCAAATATTGCAAAAACCTGATTTCACAACTAACCAACCCCTGATTCCACAAAAAAAGTGTGAATGATGCGACAACACTGCTGTTGGCAAAAGTCTGTCAAGGTTCTTGTAAGATAGGTTAAGACTTCTGTCTGCACAAGCAGTTGCTTATGCGCCAACATATTATCATATATAGAAATGTCATGATCGTTCTCTGCTCGTATGTAACACCTTTTCTACAGACAGAGATGTGCCTTCGAACAATGTTCCGCTGACTCCTCAGTACGTGCCTTTTTGTGTTTTCGAACGATGTCCCAACTGTAGTTGCATCGCTGACCTTTCGGTGCACCCGCAGGTGTTTCCGCTTTCGTTCGTTCCGCACCCCAATGGTCGCATCCTGTTCTTGAGTTTGATCTGCCTTGCAAATGTCTCAATCTATCCCATATCCTGTTCTTGAGTTTGATCTGCCTTGCAACTGTCTCAATCTACCCCACATCCGGTTGTAGTCTGCCTAGCAACAGAGCATCAATAAAAAAGGTCACACGTGGGGGGCTCGGAGAGAGTGATCGGGTGCGGAACGAGAATCGTCTCGTCCCCCCGCTCTCCCCACGCTGCAGCCTGGTAAGCCGACCACATTTTGTCTGATTGTCTCATTGGTGTCTTCGCCTGGGTCTTTTGTTTAACTGTTTAGTGAGAACAATTGGATTTTAGACCCAACATT
>OMPJ01046332.1:21196-37185 GCA_900312935.1 Carapus acus | reverse complement strand
GTAAGGACAGTGGGGTGGGACAGTATATACGCTGGGACATGACGATGTGCATCTGTTGGTAGCGGGTGTGTGTGTGTGTGTGTGTGTGTGTGTGTGTGTGTGTGTGTGTTTGCGAGTATGATGATTTCAACAGTCACTTCTCTCTCTCTCACCCCCTCTGTCTTTCCATCTGTTTTGCTTTTCCCATCTTACGCGGCAACAACGCTCCCTCGCCTTCACAAACACACACACACAAATAGATGCATGAATTTATTCGACAGAAGCGCGGAGAGCTTTAATCTGCCCCTCTGGTGGAAACAACACAACAGGTGAAAGTAAGTATAAGCCGAATAAGCTGCTGTTGTCTTGTGCGGTTTTCACACACACAGAGGGAAAATTAGACCATAAAATTTCTAAAGAAATTTGGATGACTGCCAGACTTGCAACGTAGCTCGAACATTAATACGTAACTTGTAGCTCTAATAGTACTTCTAGTATCACTACAATGAGTGGTTGTATTTCAAATACTACAACAGACGTGTTTGAGTTTTAAGAGTTTTTTTCAATTGTAAAGTAAAGTGAACATTGAGAACCAAACCACCTCAGCAGCAAACATTCGCAAACGTTTCAAAAGAACAAAACTCAAAACAGCAGCACCTGTGCCTCACACAATCACAGTGCAAAGAAGTAAAACACCTCCTACATGGAGACCATGAGACCATCAGGCGAGGCGAGACGAGGCCAATAACGCTACCTGGATGTAATGATTAATGATTGTATCCAGGAAGAGGTATGAGGGAGAAGTAGAGTACGACAAAAGTAATGGTGCCCCTCCATTCACGGAGGCGGCCATTCGGTTGTGAGGTTGTGAAACGGAAAAGGCGTGAGATATTTTACGCGCCAAAGGCCCAAACATCGAGCAAGGGGCCAGACGCCGCTCAACAGCCAATATCTCGAAGAAAAGGCTCATTATTGCGCCTTTGTTTTGATTCTCGCATTCACCAGTGGAGTGCAGTGGGCCACCTCCCCATGCGGACAGAGGAACCCGAGAAATACTGGCGATCGCAAACCAGGCAGCATGTTTTTAGACAAATCCTTGGTTTTATAGAAACGTGGTGTTTTGGTGTTCGCCTCGGACCCAGGACCAAGCCGGCCATTTTGATGTTACTTTTGTGGGAGTGCGTCGAAAGGCAGAGGATGAGTCACATGCCAATGGCCCAAAAAGTAGAGTGGCAATATAGTCTCCATTCGGCGCTGGCAACCACAGTAAAGCTCCTCAGCAAGCTGTGGGGATTTCACATCCAACAACCTGCTGTAATTTACCCAACACCCAGCACTGGTGGCGATGCATTGCGCCGCATTTTGTTTAGCTGCTGTTGTTTTCTTCCTCTCTACCTCATTAATTGAGGCAGATTGTTTATTGCTTAGTGGTCTACAGAGGCCCTTGAATCGGTGTTTGGGAGATATTCCTCTTATTTTCCTCATTTTCCGCCTAATGCTGTGCCCATAGGAACCAATTAACAAACTGGGGTGAGGTATTAATGTGAAGGGTGTGCGCACGCACGCATGCAGCACACGCACACACACACACACCGGGCACACGGGGCGCCGAATGGATCCAAGCCACGGCAGTCCGTGCGAAACTGCAGCCCATGTCCTGGGGGCACAAAAAGCTGCCTGCAACACCGAAATGTGGACTTCTCCACATCCTCCACGCCTCACTCACCGCGGTTTGTGAAGCGGGGAGCCGGAGCCCAATTGATGGTGCTTGTCTACTGAGCGGAGCCCTTTTATAATAAAACGGCGTCGCAGGGAACAGGCCGGACCTGCATACTGAGAACGAGGAGGGAGGGTGGGTGTTTGGGGTTTTTTGTACCTGAGGTGCAAAATGAATGTGACCTCACTTGGAGGAAGACAACAGCAGGGAACAAGGAATGTCAGCAAATGTATCGACATACATTAATTTCTGTTAGAACTGGGATTCATCGCACACACTTAGGGATGTCCGATATTGGCTTTTTTGCCGATATCCGATATGCCGATATTGTCCAACTCTCAATTTACCGATACCGATATAAGCCGATACCGATATGTGCGCCGGTAAACGCTTCAGGAGCGCATAGGCACGATTTCGGTGTAACGCAAGCATTATCGGCCGATATAGGCCCACCGATATTATCAGACATCTCTACACACACTGACATTAGAGATGTCCGATAATATCATCCCACCAATATTATCGATACTAGCATAAAAATGTAATATCAGTATCGGATTTTTTTTTGTTTGTTTTTGCTTTAAAACCGATAAAATAATGCTTGCGTTACACCAAAATAGTGCCTATGCACTCCTGAAGCGTTTACCGGCGCACAGATGATGACCTCATCAAGCTGCGTCTTGATGCGTATAAACAAGCGTGAATGGCTGCAGTAACAAACTTCCTCACTCGGTTTCAACGTTTTGTCTGTGGTTTGGAATTATTTTCAAGTGTCTCCTTAGGACATTAAACTTGCGATTTGCAATGACTGCAAAGCGTCAGTTATGCGAGGCGGTATATATCGGTATCGATATCGGCTGATAAAAATTGAGAAAATTGAGAGTTGGACAATATCGGCGTATCGGATATCGGCAAAAAAGCCAATATCGGACATCCCTAACTGATATGTGTCATCATTATCCATTGGTATCACGATAAGCAATCTAATTGTGTTTGTGGTAATACATCGCTAGAGCTCACAGTTTTGTGAAACATTAGTCTCATTTGCGCGATGTGATAAGTGTGTTTTTGGCTGTCGCTGCGAACGCTGGAACTGTTTTATCACGGCTGCGTCAGAGGAAAGGAGCCGTGCCCTCATCTATTCGCATCCGTTTTTCGTCACAAACACGCCAGTTCAGACGTGCCGGTCCAGATGAAAAATCGCCCCAGATTGATCTTTCATCACGCCAGGAAGTCTTCAGTCGATCTGACGTGACCAAACTTCCATTAACATTATGGGGCATTATCAACATCTGCTTATCAACATCTTTAGCCAACATTCCAGATCAGCTGCTGCGTAATTGCAGCACTTCACTCAAATCGACTCAGCTGCGCCTGTGCTACTGCACATCATCAGCGTAAAAACACCACTTAGCGGAGTCCGCGTGTCACGGATGGAGATGAATGCGCGCGATTGGGTCCTGCAAAAGCGGTTTTGTGCTTCCTTAGTCGCGATTTTGAAATGGCCATTGCCAAGGTTACGAGGCTGCGGTTGCAGGACGCTCCGCTGATGTTCGCACGCAGAGAACTCGCTACTCGAGAAGACTGGATGTGCGCGAGACGGCCATCCCCGTATTTTACTCTCCCTTTCTTTTGCCGCAGAGGCCTCGCCTGAAAAACTGAGCAAGCGGGCGAGCAGGCTGACTGACTGCTGACTGATGAGGTGACTGATGTGTGTGACGGCGTCTGACTGAGAGGAAGACTGACAGAGAGGATGGGCGTTTATTTATGGCAGCCTCCTCGCATTTAGAGCGCGAGGGCCTGCGTATTAATAATGAATCATGTTTTCATGTTGGTGTCTCTCTCGTGCTCTGCTCCACTGCACTAATTGGAGATAACTGAGCTGACATACGCGAGCCCGCTGCGCACGGACACGCACAAACACGCACGCACACACACGCGTGCTCGCGCGCGCGCACGCAGCGTTGATGATGAATGACTGGCAGCTTAAATCCATCAACAGCTAATTCTTATTGTGTATTTATTCTGGCACTATCTCTCTCTCTTCTCTCTCTTCTTCTCTTTCTCGCTCCCCTTCTCCATCTCTCTCTTTCTCTCCTTCGGTCAGTCACACGTGCCGGCGCCTGCGTTGGTGTACAAACTACTGGATGCCTTTGTTGTGCTCAAAAGGAATATATTTTCAGCAAAGATTGCTAAATACCCCTTAATTCAAGTAAATAAATTCCTGCTGCGCGCCTTCTGTGTCTCGCATGTGTCATCATGTGAATCTGTTGCCGTGTTTCGCCATAAAAAAAGACAAGCTCAAGCGATTTGACAGCTTGAACATGGGCGAGACACAATAAGGACATGACACAGACACGCCGTCTGAGGTGGAATACCAGGACGAGGCTGGCGACGCATCCAAGCGCGAGGAGGGTGCCTGTCAGAAGTCAGTCAGCGTCCTTTGTCGTGGAAATCGTCAAAAGATCAGAAAAGCTCTAACAGCATTGTGTCCACCGCCATTGTCAGTCTTTGTTTCTAATGCAGCCGTAGCTGTGACGAATGTGTTTGGCTAAACAGATATTTGAACAGAAGTAGATTGCAATCTGGTGCCAGAAATACAAAAGTCAAAGTCAAGTGGACTTTAAATCTGATTCAGAGCGGGGCCAAGTGCATTGTTCATATCCTGGGCAATTTGTCTTAATGTGCATAACAATACACTTAGTGCAACAGAGTGAATATGATGTAATACGACAAACCTGCAATGTAGTATTAAGTGATGAATAATTTAAAACCAATTTGGAACATATGGCCATAAATCAAGGAGGTACTGAGCAGCCAGAGTTGTGTACACAAACACTTTTGTGTCTGACGTGTACCTGTAATCAGCTCTCTGATGCAAAAAGCAATAATTCACTGTTAAAACATTCATCACACAAGCAAGTTTCACTCCCACTGAGCTGCGGTTACTCTGAGGGAGGGAATTCCATGTGAACAAATTAGTGCATGGCACCCAAATGCAGATAAAAGCGGGATATTATCTAGTTTGTGGCGCCGCATGTGTGTGTGAATTGAATCTATCCCCATCAACATCGCTGGTGGCCACGGCTACGTTGGCTCACTGGCGTCTGAGTGATCTTTCACACATTACAAACATCTGACAACTGATTTCAGTCGCTTAAGTATGTCCTGAGACGTGCATCGGAAAATCTGCTTCATATTTCCAGAGTTCCAGAGCCTTGATCCGACGCTGCGTGGTGCTTGGTGAGAGAGATCTCGCTGCACAAAGCCAGAGGGAAATCACGCCGCTCTCAAATGCCAAGACCTCTGTTTGGCACCGGCGGTCCGCGCTCGCCACGGATTTGACAGCTAGGACGCGGTGGAGAGACGTACTATTCGTGTACTGCTGTGTTTATTATTGAGTGGAGGAGCGTGAGAGGATCTGCCCAGGAAAAAGCGGACGCCTAAAGCACCGCAGCAAGGCTAAAGCAAGGGAGATATGATACCAGTTCCTTACTATTAATTATTGATTTGGATACACGCAGGCAACATACTGAGTGCGCTGGTGTGGAATATTAAATGGCCATAACCGTGCTGAACTCTTGTCATGTCTGCCGCGGCCCTGATGTGTGACTACGCTTGGAAATTAGGCTGAAAATCCATCATCTTTTGGTGGTGCGAGATTGCTTTCCAAAGGTCAGCTAATGTGCAGGAGGCCATTCAGCTCAGAGAGGACAGAGATTATTCAGTGGCTGAGGTGTTTGGGTATGAATCAAAGTAGCCGAAAATATTCATGGTGCCTGTATATTTGACACCTACCCCTCCCTCAGCTGTCGACATTGATGATAAATCAAGAGGGCATATCGCAAAAAGGGGCACCATGGCTGAGGATGCACGGGAGCTTATCAGGAAGGCGAAAGTTGCTGGTTTGATATCAAAACTCCTCCTGCAATGATGTTTAAGTGCCTTCTAGCAAGGCCAAGGATCTCCAACCTCTTCCCAAGCGCCTTGCTGAGCAGCCCACGGCTCTTCCAGCTATGACGAGGGGCCAAAGGTCACGGTTACTCTGAGCAGCAACCCCTGAAAAAAACACTATAATTTGATCCATCGATATCTGACACTGCTTAGAGCCACACAACCCTCTCAGTCCTCAGGTCTCGTTCAGGGAGCAGCAACAGTTCAGCGCCGCTGATTGTGTCTGGAAAGCGGCCAGCAGCGGCTGCAGGGCCCGGCTGGACTGGATTCATGTGAGCAGCCTCTCATCGAGCTCAGTGTGACGCTGTACGGTGGAGCATATCCACACGCTGACTTTTACCAACACATAATGGAATGGGTTTAGAAAAATTCAGGAAGACCAGTAGATGTGTTCAGTACCATAGGAGCCAGACATTAACGATTGTGATCCAAAGCAAAACAATCTTCCCGAATATCAAAATCTTCTTTTGGAATTATTTGGACTGATGCGTACATGAGGTTTGGAAACAGGTGTCTGGAATTCAGGGGAGGTTTGATCTATTTAGCTAGCCAGTCTACTCAGAAGGGAGAGGGGATGGAAATAGGTATCCAAGAAGCAACTAACTGCTTTTTTCACTAGAAGTGGCAAAAAAAAAAAAAGAAAAGAAAAAAAACCCTTTCTATGTCTGCCGACTGCAAATGAATGGAAGAAAAAAGTCAATTTCAAACTTCGAATCCCCTTTGAAATTAGAACTGAGACACAAACCAACCACAGAAGCGTATCTATCTATCTATCTATCTATCTATCTATCTATCTATCTATCTATCTATCTATCTATCTATCTATCTATCTATCTATCTATCTATCTATCTATCTATCTATCTATCTATCTATCTATCTATCTATCTATCTATCTATCTATCTATCTATCTATCTATCTATCTATCTATCCACCAATCTATCCATCCATCCATCCGTCTATCAGAGGAGACAGCGGTGGACATTAGGATGACAGAGATGCGTGCCATTATTTAGTAAACTGTGCGGTAGCTGCCTTCTTTCTTGCAAAGTCAGAGGGCTGAGAAATTGGATGTGATACCTAAAATTACTGTGGCAGACAGAATCTGATCATTATCACCTAATGCCAGCGCGCGGACGTGGTGCGCATCTGTGTCGGAGTCTCGATTACAAGTTTGGACGAATGCCTTTCATATTCAAAATGACGGATTAAAAGTGAGCACGACTGTCAGATTTGGTTATTTATTGACTGTAAACGATGAAGCGTCTTTTGGTTCTGCCACGATCATAAACGCAGCAGTGACCTTCTCGGATTTGGATTATGAAATTCAGATTCTATTAAATGGGAGTCTTGGTGCCGCATACAAGGAATTAATCAGATGGTGGAGTACATGAAGGTCAGGTGTAATTGAAACATCTGATTTAATGCATATTACAACAAAAGCAGTCACTTAAGGTTAGAGCTGCGAGGCTCAGGACGGTTTTGAGGTATTGCTGAGCACCACACTGAAGTCCTGAGTGCACCCCAGCACTCCACCCAAACGTTTCTGTCTCTATACCTTTGCCGTGTGCTGTGTACGCCCTCATCCTGATGGTAGCAACGATGCGATTTGATGCTAACTCTCACGGGAGCAGATTTGTTTTGAGATCTCCGCAGCAAGCCACGCTTGACCGACTACAACATAGGAGTCATCGCGGTGCGGAGGGAGAAACGCTTCCCTGCTCGCGCATCCTCACAATCCAGCAGGCTGGTATGGAAGTGCAATGTAGCGTCCAGTTACGATTGGAAAACAAGCAAAGCTAGAAGAGGCGGCAGCCCCACCTCGGGGAGAGAAAGATTCGATCACATTTCCTCCTTCCTCTTTTCTGTGATGCACGACAGCTGTTAAGTGTCTCCCACCCGAGTCACTCCATCATCCCAACTAAGCAGATTGTACTGTGAACAAAGCGCCCTGCCCATGAGTGCCATAATCAGCGTCACTCCACTCTGCATATTACCTTCAATTTACAGCTCATTCTTACTTATCCATTACAAACTTTTTGTCTCAGTGTTTCTGTCCTTTCCTCTTTGCAACCTAATAGACTGAAACAATATCAACGCATTGCTCAATTTATGAGGAAAGAAAATCTGTTTGCATTCACCCAGTGGACTAGCTGCAGCTCAGCGTGTGTGTTTGTGTGTGTGTGTGGGCTTGCAGTGCAGCATCAGTCAACAGCCGGCCTCTGTTTACGTATTGCAGCCTAATCTCACGCATGATTAGGAGAGCAATATCACAACTGTCTGAGCAGATTACAAAAGTGAGAGCTCCTTCATTGAGCGTTCAGATATGTTTGCAAGAGTGTGTGTGTAATAGCAGGTACGGGCGTTCATGTGTGTATGTGTGCGTTTGCACCCTTAAAAATATTCATAGGACCAGTAGCTGTCACATTATAACCAGATTGCCCCGTTCTGTTTTCCATCTGAGCGCCGTCACCCTTTGCGGTTCCATTTTAGCGGCTGCATTCCAAACATCTGGCCCCTTCTCCCCTTGACCTTCACCCAACCTCCCAGATTGTATATTTTATTCCCGGCCACTTCAATTCATTTTTTATTTCTTCGCTCAGTTTATGGTGGAGATTGATGGATCTGCAGCTGTAAATGTAGAACACAAAGCACATACTGTATCCCCCCCTACCTTCCGGTTGCCCTCCCGCTTTTCATTTGTCCCCCCTGTCACCGCCGCTTTTCGGACACCCGCGTTCCACAGCGTGACTGCATTTCATTCTTATGACCGCGTGTGGGCCACGGCTTGCTTTGGGATGGTTCAGGACAGCTTTATGATAAGAGGGCAATATGGCATTTGTGTGTACAGACCCCATTCTCTCAGAGGAGGAGGACTGTCTGAATAATAGCTGTCAAGCTCACTGGAACTGTGGTATTTAGCGCCCTCCTGTGGTGATGGGTCAGTCAATCAGTCAGTCGTCACAACTGTCATTCCTACAGATATGGTTTAGAAAATCATCATATTACATCAGCAACATGGTCGTGTCTTTCTTATCTCCTTTCATTCAACTTGTTAATGTGTGTCAGTGATAAATTTGGGGATAACTTCAATTTGAAATGGATAAAACCTGTGACAGGACAAGCTTAAATTAAGCAAAAACATCATGTATTTGCCTGAGGTGTATGCCGGTGAAATTGTACAATAACTCACCTACAGTTGCTACACTGCAACATATTCAATTCCAAATAACTGAATGACTATTTTCGGATTATGTTGTATGCCTAAAAAAGCTTCCTCCTGCACAACCTTGGGGCTGTACTGATGATCTGTCTGTTGGAACTGCTTGATTGGGCTCAATCAGCCCAGCAGGGGATTACGGGCTTGACACTGAGGATCAATACAGTACCTGAAATTAACCTGAAAACTGTTTGACATTTCTTGCAATCCTAGAAGCCTGGAGCAATTTGAAACTGAATGCGGGCGACACCCATCACAATCCCAGGCGTCTCTTGACATTTTCAATGTCAGTTTTCACTAACACACAAGTCACAGGTCACTCAGAAAACAGACTGCACTCCTGATGCTAAAAAAAGACTCTTTACAGGTTAGCACTGACATCACATTGACAGGGGCAATGTGAACCCAGAGAATACATGCAGTTAAGTAATAGATGTGTCTTTCTTAAGGCAAAATGAAATATTTATTTGAAATACTGCTACACTATTTTCACAAGGAACTAACAAAGGTTGCCAAATCCAGTTCCTGCTAGTTTGCTTTTTTGAATGGGAGTGGAATGTTTGTTCTATTTCAAAGAACTCAATGGCTCAAAAATTAATGTAGATTCCTTGGTGATAGTCTCATGATGGGTTGTATCTGAATTGGATCCAGAAAAACAAATCGTTATTTCTTTTCTTTTAGGTGGTTCTATTTAGGTTGAATGTGTGGTCCAAGAAACTAGTGTTTCTGAAAGCTCAACAGCAAATTTGGAAGATGATGTATGGCTTACATGGGGCCATGCTGCCGCTGCATCTTTAAAATAGAGATCAGCATAATCTGCCGAGCAGGAGGACCTTGATCGCATGGAGCCAAGCCATCACCAAAAGCCCCCTGAGGTTAGCCAAATCTAAATTCCGCGCAGTTCCACTGATCTAATTAATGATTAGTCTTTTCAATATGATCTCCCTTGACCTTGTATTGATTGGCTGTCACAGTTTCACCACTTGGGACAGCCTTTCATTTAGCTGATATTAGCTCAAGACACGTTTAATACTAACTAATGCTGCATAGAAAAAGATCACTTTTACCGAGCAACATCTTCTGTTGCTCGGGATTCTTGCAGCCACTCACAACAACAACACCACAATATCACCACAATGTGTAAGAATATGATGGGGAAAAAACTGATCAGGCACAGACAGAAAATTAAATACAGTGGCACATAAAAGACTGACAAAAGATTGGACAAAATTGTCTCAAAGTATGCTTGTCTGAAAATGTGTGAAAAATTTCAAGGTTGTGACAGATTCGGTGTCACAGATGGATTATGATGGGGTATTCTGTATTCAGATCACATGAGAAATCGGTGTCTGAATGATGATGATGATGTAATCTTGAAATAAGACACTGTGTGTTTGATCCCAGACAATGTGTCCTCAAGCAAGACACTGAGTCTCCGAGACTGCTCACCCAGCGTCCTTTCAGAGATTTGTTTCTGTCGGTTGTAAACTTGAGGTGAGATCACGTGTGATGACTTTAACGCAAGTGTTTTGCTGTGTTCAATGACAGGGACATTCTCTGGGAGGACATGATCACTGACAAACTGGAGGAAAATTGAAATGATGCCCCATAGGTCATTCAAAAATAAAGGTATCAGGCAGATCAGTGCATGTCATTCAAGCGTCCTTTTTTTAAGTTCAGTGTGGTTTCACACACACACACACACTTACACATACAGATATAGTGTCCCCACTCTTTCAGAATGACCAATCACTCAAGTCAGTTTAATGCAGAAAATCTAATTTATCTGCTCTCCCCAGCTGACTTCTATGAGATTTGAGTCTTTGCTTAGTTCCACCATTCTCCCCTGCTTTCTCTATGTGTTCGTTTATTTGTCCTCCCCGCTGTTGCGGTTATGAAAGAGGGATTTTATGAACTCATTATTGACTTCCATCCTTAGAAAGCAGGCTCCACAATCCCAACACTGTCAAAGCTGTGGATATTGTTATGTGTTTTACCTCACAGCAGGAGCTTTGACGCACAAAGTCCCCTTAACACTCTTGCTGCCTTTTTAAATGTCATGTTTGCATTTACCCACTGTGTCATCTCCCCTGCCACTGTTGATATATGTCACCAAATAAACATGAATGCGCAACGTTGGTTTACGAGTAAATTGCTCAAACAAAATGGCAAGTAGGATGAAATTTGATCGAGAGGAGTGTGTGTGTTACATTTTGGAGCCCTCCCAAGCCCAGGGAGGCATTGAGAATATTACTACTGTACACTATTGTCCCCCAGAGGGCTCATCCAATCAATAAATGAATAAAAATAGACAAGGACATTTGTCACAGCATTGTGAACAAACGTTTTGCCGGTGGTTAACTTAATGTCTGAAGAGGATCAGTGAGTGGCTCTGATGGAGGCAGGCAGTTAATTTCTTTAGTTGTGGGAGAGGTGATACAGATAAATGTGTAATAATTGTGATTTCTGGCCTTTGAAATTTGTCTTTAAAAACAACACTAGGAACAATAGGGAAGAGCATTTTGGGAGTCGCATTTAACACACACACAAAAAAACATGCACCGACAAATCATTTTATTATTGTTATTTTGACGAATTAATTTAAATTTCTAAAGACGTGTCTGACACCTGCATAAAAATACGACTGAATTCACTTGTATTTATTTGTACTGACATTATTGACCGCTAAAGCTTGCACTTTATTTGTGTTTGTTTGAGGGAAAGTACACTTTTCTTTCTTCCCCAACAACAGTGGAGCCGGGCGCGCGTGCAACGGCGGCCCCGGAAGTGCTAGCAGCGGGGTTAAAAGGCTGGAGACGCGGCTAGCCTCTGTTAGCTGTCACTCGCTTCAGTCATCGTGCGGGGATGGAGGTGACACGAAAAAGTGAGTAAGCGGGACGCACCCAAATTACACCGATGTGGTGAATTTGTTCGGCTCGAAACTGTGCACTGCCGTGACCCTGCTTTCATCGGACATTTAACAATGACGCACGGCCCCCATCTGTCACCGTACGAGTAGCTAGCCTCTGAGCTAGCTAGCTGACGCTCGTCGGCACGCTGAACTCATCACTCATCACTCATTTTTCCCTTTTTTGCAGATTATAAAGAGTGCTTAGATGCGGTGTACAGCGCAATAGACGATGCCGACTTTCTCGCCATTGATGGAGAGTTTTCAGGTATGAATGTGGAGAATTTATAATGAGACGATGGAGTGTAGGTCTGCGTTGCCCCAGTGAAAGTGTGTTTTGTTGGTGTTCAGGAATCAGTGACGGTCCCAACGTCAGCGCCCTCACCAATGGACTGGACACGCCGGAGGAGCGCTACTCCAAGCTGAAAAAGGTCAGCGTCGGGGAATTAAAGTGCCTCCAAACGCCAACCTGCTCTGTTGTCATCCCGCTCACACGTGCAGCGTCGGGTTAAGTTGATCTAAAGGAATTTCTTTTGTGTCCGCTAGCACTCCATGGATTTTCTGCTGTTCCAATTTGGCTTGTGTACGTTCAAGTATGATCAGGCAGCGTCAAAGTGAGTTCTGTGTTATTGTCTCTGTGTGTGAGTGTATCTCATGGAGTGTGTGACATCAAGATCAGTGGATTGTGGTAACGTGGTTGCATCAGTGAACAACAGCAGACTTCTGTATTTTTAATATCTCCTCTTTTATAACCAATAAATGCAAGCCAAACTGTGCTGCCTAACCATGTGTGAGAGAGGGAGTTCTTGGAGAATTACTTACTCAACCAAAGTTTTATGAAACCCTAATGTTAAAGTTGTCAAAGTCTCGTCATTACTATGTGGAGATACATTGTGCAAGTAGTAATTTCCCCATATTTCCCTGCAGGTACATCACAAAGCCTTTTAATTTTTATGTATTTCCCAAACCGTTAAACCGAACATCCCCTGACATCAAGTTCATCTGTCAAGTAAGTAATTGTGTATTCTCGTTATCAAAAGACAAAACAAGCAAACCAGATTATTCTGATTGATGTGGAGGATGAAGATGTTTCCTGCTGACAGTTGTGCTAAAAATTATTTTTATGATGTGTGCAGCAGGAAAAAAAAGCATCTTTGTCATTTCAGAGTTCCAGCATTGACTTTTTGGCCAGTCAGGGCTTTGACTTTAACAAGGTCTTTCGTCATGGTGAGTCCATCATGTTCTGATAAGTCGCATTTGGCGTGCAATGTCTCTTCTACAAATGGAAGAAATTCTGAGACACATGCAGTAATCTCATTCTGTCAATGTTTCGTACAGGAATCCCGTACCTCAATCAAGAGGAAGAGGCCCAGCTGAGAGAGCAAACAGAGGAGAGGAGGAACCAGCAAGCTAATGGTGCAGGGACACCATCCTTCATTTCCCCGTCCTCCAAAGGCCCTGCGCATGTCCCAGACGAGCAAAAGGACTTCATCAACAAAGTGGTGTAGGAGTTGCGTCTCATAAATGCAGCCGGTCCCACCGGAACCATCCCGGGGACATGCATGTATAGGGTAGTCTCGAAGCTATAAAAATGTATTGGTAATTCAATATTTATAGTTTGCTCAATAATTTAGGTGAATTAATTCCACTGAAGTAGATTGAGACTTGATGCTTATAATGTAGCAGCACAAATCATGCAAACGTTATTGAAGACTTTGATTTACAGCACGTGATGATGATGATGATGATGATGAATAATACACAGCAAATTCTTTCATACACTTGAGGCGCGCTGTTTGTAGCAAGGTTCAGATTGTCCGACTTGTGTCGCATCTGACCAAGTCGATAAAAAGATCTGTGCTCTGCTTTATAATGAATATGATGGAAGAGCTTTTTGCCTCACATGGCAAACAATCTCAGAACATTAGGTTAGCATTACTGGAACCTCATAGATTTTATGATAAAAAATGGATGTGGTGCTTTCAGTCAGGTAACAAGGTCAGTCAAGTGTCTGAATGAATTGACTGTATTATCATCATTTCAAGTTTACTAGATGTAGTCTGCCTGCATAATCGATATTTTTACAATCTTGCCAAATTCAAAGAAGTAACCTTGTTTCCAGCCCACTGGTCTGTTTGTCTCGTCAAAGGTCGCTCACGCACCAAAGCCAGTAAAGACAAATAACACCTTTGAGACTTCAAATGTATCCCTTTAATTGGCGAGCTGGTCAGGAAAAGCCAGAGTTGGCTCTCAGCTTTCATAGTGGGAACATGCACAGAATGTGAATGGGTCGACGTGTGAACCCCCTAGTGATTGTTTCCTTCTGTCCCACCGTAGAGAAAGAGTTGAGGCTCTCCTCACTAATTCAGAGAAGACTCTGGATTTGGAGCCATGCACTGGGTAACTACTTAAAGATTTGAATTGACACCAGCGTTTTATTTTCATCAATGGTCAACTCTTAATTGTTAATTTTTCCTGTCAGGTTCCAGCGAAAGTTGATATACCAGACGCTGAACTGGAAGTGAGTGGCAGATTAATAATGCTGTCTTAGGTTTTGTACAGAATAATAATGTCAATACTTGTTTCGCTCCTACAGATTTCCAAAGGGGCTTCATGTGGAAACGGTGGAGACAGAAAAGGTAGACAAATTATTTCCTGTCGGCCTAAACACTCTTTGAATATTTTTGTAGATATGGGCTCCTAAGTCTGTTTTTGTAATGTCTGTCTTGTTTGCAGAAGGAACGATACATCCAGATCAGTAAAGTAGATGAGGAGGAGAGGAAGAGGAGGGAGCAACAGAAGCTAGAAAAGGAGCAGGTGGGGCTCACATTATGGCAGCAAGCCACTGAAATTTTGACCTTGTAGCTTTCCATGGAATATTTTGCATAGGAAAAGAATCTCTTGCACATAACAACTATGACATTTGTTACTGAACCGTCCAGTGAAAACTGTGTCCTTCCCCAATAGGAGGAGCTAAATGATGCTGTTGGTTTCTCCCGGGTCGTCCACGCCATCTCTAAATCCGTGAGACCTCACCCACATCTAAAACTCATTTGTTGCTGTCTTCGTTTGTTTTGATATGGAAGCTTGATATAAGTTGATGCATGTTTTGTTTTTTGTTTTTTTAAACAGGCCAAACTAGTGGTTGGCCACAACATGCTATTGGATGTGATGCACACTATTCATCAGTTCTACTGCCCTCTGCCAGAGGTACTGCACTTGAGAATGTACAGCTGGAGCCTTTGAAACTCCTCATTTTCTGTATTATTCACGACTCTGCTGTGTTTGCCAGGATCTTCCGGACTTCAAAGAGGTCACCATGTGCGTCTTCCCAAGGTAAAAATGTCTGCATAGTATCCAATCAATAGTCTTTTTCTCACCCACAAGGAATTTCTGCTGGTGTCTGATCTTTTGTTCTTTCCCCTCACTTGCAGGCTTCTGGACACAAAGCTGATGGCATCGACCCAGCCTTTCAAAGTGAGTGAGACATACTGTATGGACCCAACACATTGGATGTCAAGGCCACTGGCACCAATTGTGCTCATCATTGTTGGTCAGATTTTCTTCCCTTTCTTTACAAGACTGTAGTGAGAGCAGACATGTTTGGCTGCATCTACGAGACAGGAGGCTGACCTGAAGATGGCAGTAATGAAGATGTTAAGGGTTTCTTTAGAGTAGCCAGGCTAGTCAGGATTAAAAATGAGACCATCAGATGAAGAATCTAGGTGGAGTGAGTTAAAGGGAAGGTCAGAGAGGGGAGATTTAGATGGTTTGGTCATTTGCAGAGGGGAGAGTGTAGATGCATTAGACACAGGATTTTGGAGATGGAGCTGCTAGGTAGGAGGAAAATATGAGGACCACATAGAAGGTTTGTGGAAGTAATTCAGGAGGGCAGTCGGTGTTCGAGTGGAGGATTGGAGGGACAAAGAAGGATGATCCACCCCTGAAGGGAGCAGGGAAGATTATTTGATTATTTTGAATTAATTTTCTCAGCATTAACAAATTTTAGACATGAAATATACAGCAATACCTGTCAAATTCAGGATTGTTGCGATTGCCTCGGGATGTATGATGGTGCCAGGTTTTTTAATACTTAACAGCTTTTTTGTATATTTTATTATTATTATTATTATTATTATTATTATTAATTTATTATTATTATTTATTATTATTATTATTATTATTATTATTATTATTATTATTAATTTGTAA
>OMPJ01046332.1:7591-21146 GCA_900312935.1 Carapus acus | reverse complement strand
TTGATACTAAGCGATTCATGTAGCAATTTGAAAAGATTTCGGATAAAATTCTCCTGGGGCCTGAAATTCAATATCACTTTATTTTTGACAACCTAGTGGCACTGTTGAGGTTTAAAACTGCGCTAAGTGAGGCAAACTCGATCCACATAGTTCAAGTAAACTGTCGTAAGAGACTGTTTTCAGGCTTGGAAGACCAGTGGCTGGGGAACTATCCCCTGGAGAAATCAACTCTGTTGTGTGTTATGTCTGTCCCAGGAGATCATCACAAACACCTCCTTAGCAGAGCTGGAGAAACAGTTGAAGGAAGCTCCCTTCAAGCCGTCACGTGTTGGTGAGATGAGAAGACGAAGAAAGCACAAATACTCACCACCACAACAAAGGCTAAAACACCTTTTTTTTTTAAACCTTTTTACACCTTTTTACCCCCCCCAGAGACGGCCGAGGGCTTTCCCAGCTACGACACAGCCCAGGAGCAGCTGCACGAGGCGGGGTATGACGCCTACATCACCGGGCTCTGTTTCGTCTCCATGGCCAACTACCTGGGTAACACATTGATAATTGTCCTCTCGACAAACAGACGCTACCCACACTATTTTAAGTTCCACTCCTTCTTTCTCCCCCACTCCAGGCTCTTTCCTGACTCCACCCAAAGCCCACATCATGCCGCGCTCAAAGCTAATTGAGCCTTTCTACAACAAGTAAGCGATTGAGCCTCAGCTCACCTACACAACCATTTCACTGCCTATACTAAATATGGGTATTTTCTGTGCAAAAGGCTCTTCTTGATGAGGATAATAGATATACCCTACCTCAACATCACAGGACCAGATTGTAAGTACTGCTGTGACAAAGTGACGCTGGCATTTTGCCATACAAGCCCTCGTGGCCTAAGTTTCCTCTCCTTTTTTTTTTTTTTTTTTCCCACAAGTGCAACCCAAACGAGACCATGTCCTGTATGTCACCTTTCCAAAAGAATGGAAGACCAGTGACCTCTACCAGCTTTTTAGTGCCTTTGGTGAGTATTGCTTTGTTCCGTTTTAGTGAAGTGTGACCCCTCATTTATCCTTTCCTTCCTCTCATCCGTTTTTTACCAAGGTAACATCCAGGTCTCATGGATAGACGACACATCTGCTTTTGTGTCCTTAAGTCAAACGGACCAAGTGCAAATCGGTAAGTTGAGTCTGGCGAGGCACATTCTGAAATATGTTTTTGTCCTTTGCAGCAGCGACAGTATGACTGAATCTGTTGTCCCAACTTCAATTTTGCAGCTGTGAACACCAGCCGTTACGCAGAGAGCTACAGGATCCAGACCTACGCCGAGTACATGCAGGCTAAACGTCAAGAGAAGGAGAAGCTCGGTCAGGCCACCAAATCCTGGGGAGACGACAGCTGGGCAAAACATCACTACGCCTCCTCAACGTCGGCCGCTGGGTTCGGCTACGGGAGGTGCGGTGTGGTGTTATCGTATTCGACACACTTAACCTCCCCAAATGCATTACAGGAGGCAACCGAGCCGCATTTTTTTTAGAACTGCCTACATTTTGTCCAGGTCGCTGAGGAAACGCAGCATAAGCCCCATCCAAGTGGAGAAGGGAAGCAGAGACAGCCCAGCAGCAGATGGCTGGAGCCAATTCGCCGATGGCGCAGGCGGCAAGAAGATGAAAACTGATGGTAAGTGAGGATGCATGCGAGGCACTGAATGGATGCCTCCCTGTTTGGAATCTTTGGAATTCCGTTCCGACAGTATTTGGTGTGGGGATGGGGGAGTGCAGTGGTGTGAACAAAACACAGCACACTCATCGAGGCGCACAAGGCTCAGGAACTGGCTTAACCTTTGGATGCACAACCTACCAATGCCTACACTCTTCCACGAGTGGGATCATTTTTCACCCCAATTAAAATTCTCAATATTAAGAATTTTCTCAAAATGAATGAAAACATGAATAAAGAAAAAAATTGCCTCATGCCACAAACATGTTTTAATGAGGAATACCTGGAGTATAAATATGTTGCATTTTTTCTATTTAAAGATTTTGAAGAATAACTACCCCTGGGCTCATTTTTGACCCCACTTGTGAATGTAAGAGTTAATAAACACACCTGAATTATTCTCAGCCATGGTTGACAGTTGGTTTCCAGAGCCCATTAACCACATGAACCTAATGTCGGCATTCGAAATGGATAATGTGGCGTTTTTGCTTTCTTTGCATTTATGTTTTTAGGTGCAAATGTCGAGGGCAACGCTGAGGTTATTAACAGCAAGACATCAGAGGGCTGGTTAAAAACACAGTAAGCAAACCAGCGCATTCATCGCTGTGGTCCTGGTGGACCCTGTGGTGCCGTCTACGGTCCGTGCCCGTTAACGCCCGCTGTGCCCCGCAGAGAGCAGGCCGAGTCATCGGGGTCGAGCCCAGATCCAGATGAGGAAAGTCCTGAGGGCACAGATGCGGCCAATGACACGGAGACGGCGGTCACCTGGCAACAAGCGCCAACCGGACACGGGCGGAAAGGTCGAAAGAAGAAAAAGAAGGCCGAGGGTGCGTTCATTAGAAGCAGCTTGGATATTTTTTTCCACTTAACGAGATTGTGCAGTGACCGGTGTAATGGACTTGAGTGGTAATATTTCACTCCCATTTCCCCTCCGCATCTCTCCAGGGGCTGAATCCACAGGAGCACTGTTCGAAGTTCCCGACGTTTGGTAGCAGCAGGTGAAAGGCGGAGAGGCCGATCAGCGCGTCTCACGCCGGGCCATGGGCCCAGTGTATCTGCTTAGCACTTGGTGCACTCTTTGGATGTTGCACAAACAAAACAGGGAGCTGTGAAGACCACCACCACCACCTCTCCTACATTTCCCTACAATTCATTTGCTCACTGAACAGCTGTGGATACTAAATCCAAAAGCGACCAGCCAAATAAGATGTTCAGACAATTGAGAACTCAAGCCATAACAGCTGCCACTTTTAAGCGTATCTGAGGAGCGGGCAACTCCTCAAGGTCAGCACACAAACACACACACGCGCACCAGTAGAGTTTTCAGATGTAAAGTTTGACCATGTATCCTCCTACATGTTGAAACTGGAATCTGCCACCACAGAGATGCTGTCCACTGGATTTCAGCACCAGTTTTAAAGCCACCTCCAAGTCTTATATAGTGATCGAGCTGTACGAACGTTTGTGCATGTGAGCGAGTTGTGCATTTTCTCTAGTCTGTGTATGCCTGTGAATACATTTCAAGAGTCACAAGTGCAAAAGATCACTTGACAAGTACTGTAGTTTACAATGTCAGGGTAATTTAGTATTTTAATGAAGTAAAAATCTTTCACCCCCATATTTTAAGTAATATCTAAGTGTAATCATCTTCAGTTTTTATCAATCGGATGCTTATCAGTGATAGAAAATTATTGGTGGCATTTTTGATCAATCTTGAGGTGCTTGTGTTATTTGTACATAACTGTTTTTCCTGTCCCTTGTTTTCGTTGTGTGTACTGCTACAATGTTAAACTTTGTTCTAATGCAAAATGTGTCAAACGTTGAGACGTATACATTTTTTGTGTAAGAAAGTTTAAAAAAAGCATATATTTCCTCCAAGAGAGGGGAAAAAATTAAAGTGTTTCTTAGTACATCTGTCTCATTCTGCTCATTCACTGAAGCAAGGGCTTTGCTCATTGAAATTTGTGACTCTAGTTCTCAAAAGCTTTGTGCCTTATTGATCCAGTGAAGCCTTAAGCTGAATGGAGCCATTTGTAGCTCTGACACCAAAATATGAACAGAGTGAGGAATGTTAAAAAATCTGCAGGACTTTATTTCTAGGCAAACAAAAACCTGTATCGAGATTTGCAAATTTTGAGCTGTGTGTGTGTGTGGGGGGGAGGGGCAACAGACTCCCAAGATCTGGGTGAAGATGTCCTTTTGGTCAGAGATGAGACTGCTGCTTAGCTGACTTCGGCTCAGGAGACTGAAGTTCTGGCTTGATCTCCATGAGACACAAACCAGGAAGGCCACAGTGAGCGCTGGATGAGAGGGGAAAGTTAAATTTTACAAATATTGTCATGGCAAAATTGATTTGAAACTCGAAACAAGAATCTTCACCTGCTTTTGCAGTAGAACACGACTATAGACAAAGTGCATTCTGGGAGAGACCGGAAGAGTTTCCCCAAACGGCGATCCAACTTCCTCATCATGGACCCCATCTCCTGCTCCTGCACACAGAATTTCATCATATTTGCACATGTATCTGCTTAATATTGGAGTGAATTTACTGCCAGCCTGCACAAAAACATCAGCCTATCTGTACCGCCTATTACTGGTGGCCATTTTTGTCTTGATTACATTAAGCTGTCTTAAAAGACATGATCAAAATGATCAGAGCAGATAACTGGAGTAATGCAAAAAATATATATTTTCTTAACTCCAACCTCGACATCACAACTCTTCCCAGCAAAACTGGGTCGAACCTTTTTGGCCTACCCTGAATAACAGAGATCCTGCAGAGGCTGCTGCTGGCTCTTTACCTGCGGGCAGGCATGCCTGAGGGGCCTCTCCGCGTCTTTCGCCGCCGAATCCAAAGCCGTGGCTGCAGGCGTGCTGGCCGGCCAAGAACGCAGATGGAGCGGCGTCAGAGGAGGGCAGATGAGGTAGTTCTCCTTCCGGAGGTTTTCACAAGCATTCAGTGCTGCACGCACTGCCTCTGAACTATCAAACTCTGCAAATCACAGACAGATTGAGAGGCATTTGGCATGCAGGCATAGACAGAGCGACGCCAGGACGCAGATTAGATGAGGAGAATCTACTCACTTATGGTTGCGTGTTTTGCCTTTCTCCCTGGTTTTGAGTGCAGGATAATCCTCTTTACTTTGCCAAAAATGCCGAACGTCTCTCTGAGCATTACCTCTGTCAATGCTGACCTTGTGAGGCAGTGATGCTTTGCTAGCGGCAACTCCAGCTTGGGAAAAGTCATTATTGAGTCGTTTAATGTGGTTCGCTTTGACAAGTTTGAGGATTTCCTGCGTGCGCCTAACACGTTCCCATTGGCCTTTGTGGAGATGTGTGTGAGCTCAGTCGGATTAGGGTTCAAACGAGCAACATAAAGCTGATTGGGATTGAGATTGTCAACCATCAAGGCATCAAGAGTCACATCCAGGTCCAGCACCGACTCATTAACGGGCCTCTGGACCTGTACGACGCACATGCAGAGATGAGATGATGAGACGTTTCCTCCTGGTTCCATATGAATTATAGTTGGTGAAAGAATGTCGATCAAAAACAAAGTGAACCACCTTGATGGTCTGTCCCTGCACACTGAGTCCGTTCAGGTATTTCAAAGCCAACACAGGTCCTTCCAACAGTTTGTACTCGATTTTTGCATGGACCTGTACAACAGATGTGAAAATCGTCAAGTCGGAAAGGTGACAAAAACACATCAAGAGGAAGGACAAACTGTGGCAGCTCCCAGTGAGTGGGAGAGACGGGGCCGCAGGGGAGCGAATATGGAACCTTTTACGCTTTTATGGAGCTGAAGTAATGTTGAAGTGTCTTTGAGCAAGACCCTTGAGCCTCCACTACTCCCAGGGTGCCTTGCAGAGCAGCTCGCTCAGAACCGCGAAAATGGGTCAAACACAGCACAGCAATTTCCCCCCTGGATGAACACAAACTAGCGGACGCGAATCCGTGGTGCACTTGATACGTACCCTGGCGGAGGTCTTCACCATCGTGACTCTGTGAACTGGTCCGCAGCAGCGAAACAGCCGCCTGACTTCTTTCTCGGAGAAACGTGCCGGGAACGGGCCCGCGAACACCGCACACGCCTCCCTCAGGCCGGAGCACCCCTGCGTGTCACAAATACAGATGTAGTTGGTAAACAGTGTGGTGCAGCGATAAAAACAGAGATAGGGTGATGCATGTTCTGAGGATAACTGCGGTACTCGCCTGGTTACAGTGCTGCTGCGGGTGAGGTACGGCTTCCCTCTGCTGGTCTGAGGCTGATGACAGCCGCAAGACAGAGAGGAATGGGAACGTGGTCTGACTTCTGAAAGAGGCCAGCAGCTGAGGAGAGGAGAGAAGTGGAGAGGAGAGGAGAGGAGAGGAGATGTGAGGAGAGGAGAGAAGAGGAGAGGAGAGGAGAGGAGAAGGCATGAGAGGACAGAAGAGGAGAGGAGCTGCCATGAAGGATCAGCTCTAAACTCGAGCCATTCTATTTAGGTGGGCATGTTACCTCTCTGTCAGATTGATACCATCGCTGGTGGGACAGATCCAGCGCGATGTCACTGCGCTTTCCTAAAAACGCCACGGACCGGCCCAGCTTCTGCATCCTGTCGACAAATCTACTTAGGGGCAAAAAAAAAAAAAAAAAGCAGGGAGAAAATGTCAAGCAGATGGTGTGAGACTTCATGTGGATGCTGAGGGGACTATTTGGGGGATTTGGGTATGTACTCGCAGTGATTCTCATGGTTATCCTGATATTGAGTCAAGTCCAAACCAGACTCCACTCTGTTACCTGGTACTTGGTGTGGGTTCAGATCCAGCTGAGGTGGACTCACTCAGATCCACCGCGTATCCCGCCCACAGCTCCTCCAAGTGAAGCTGCACAACCTGATGAAGAGCAAACGAGGCGCGCAGTGTAACAGCAGCCAAGCATACAGTACGTGTGTGAGAATCAAATTCAGTGTGTGTGTGACATGCTACCTGAAGCGGCCCTTTTTTAATGAAGTACTGCGCCAGCTCCAGAGCTGCCACGGCGTCCTCGGTGGGGTTGTGACCCGACCTGGTCTCGGTTTGGATTTGCCTCCTGGTAACGCCGGGAGGGGAGAAACGGGTCGTTAGCCACGGCTGGTGAAGAGGAGGAGCAGGAGGAGGACACGCCATCTTAACACCTACTTCAGGACCGTCTCGGCCAGAACTTTGAGCTTGAACTTCTGTCCAAACTCTCTGGAGTAGAGCAGCGAGGTGTCCATCACATGTGGGTGGATCAGCTGTGATTTGTGACGCAAATGAAAAACAAGTTCCGTCAAATCCTGCACGATTGACAGCACCGGCTCAGGCACCTTCTCGGCTCCAAATCGCTTCGATTTCGCTTTCACCCCATGATGAATTCCTTACTTTTAGAGCTATGAGGTCATTGTCGATGGCATGGCCGACCAGAACCGCATCCCGGGGCAGCAGCTTTATGATCTTTGCTCGGACCTGCCTGAGGGTGGTGCTGATTGGTTCCAGCATGGCCGCCGTAATTCCAGAGAACCTGAGGCGGCCACACAAGCGACACAAGTATATTTCAAAAAATAGGAAAACACAGATTGAGTGAGTGTTTATGTGTGTGTTTATGTGTGGTGTGTGTCCTCACCTGGTGAGGTAGTTTATGATGTGGTTCTGCGGCTTCACCAACTCATCCAGGATGCAGGTGCCGTCGCTATCCACCAGAGAAACACGAGATAACTCGTTTCCCTTTGCTGTTAAACACTGTAGATTCGACATGCGGGATTCAAAGCTTTATTTTCATATGTAAATAAAGAGTCCCTGCACGTATAAATTTTCACTTTGCTGCCCTGCACCGGATGCTATGAGGAAAGAAAGCAGTCATAATAAATGGATAAATAGATTCTTTGCAATCTAAGGAGTAAAATATTTACAGGAGGAGACAAAAATATGTAGAGAGGGCGTATACCAGGGGTTCGGCAACCCAAAATGTTGACAGAGCCATATTGGACTAAAAAAGTAAAAAAAGAAAAACCTGTCTGGAGCCGCAAAAAAATTTAAAATCCTTATATAAGCCATAGTAATGAATCAAATATTTATTCTTAATATTTTTACAGCATTGCAAACATTAAGAATCTTTCTGTCTCACTTCTCCTCCCAGAAAAACCATTTTAAAACAAAAAATATATATTTTTTCCATTTATTCATTGAAAATTCCTAAGGGAGCCACTAGGGCGGCGCTCAAGAGCCGCATGCGGCTCCAGAGCCGCTGGTTGCCGACCCCTGGCGTATACCAACAGAAGGAAAGCAAATATGTACAGAATATGATAGACAGGCACTTTTAATGTTCCGTAAGAGTTGTACAATGCTCTAAGCAACCAAATGCACAAAGAGGCAAACTGTGATATGCAAATAGAACTGGGAATCACGCAGAAAAGGAAAATTCCCCCAAATCATGTTTGTCAGTGCCCGTTGCAACTCCTCCAGCTCTTGGATGGATGCTGCAGACTCGTGCTGCGGTTTAGGGAGAGAGAAACACGAGGCAGTCAACTCACCATTTCACAGTCCAGGCCGAAGAGAGGACTGAGGTCAGTCACGTCAGCGTCGCTTTCTGTGCACGCAAAGTCCTCACACCCTAGCATGCCTGCAAAATAAGGAAAAGGTGATTAAAAATGAGGGAGTGTACAGGGGGAGTGTGTGGGGGACGTGGGTGGGTCTCACCTTTTACAGGAAAGCGCTTCTTGATCATCTGCTCCTCTGTGAGGAGATACGCTGTCAGTCCTCGCCTCTTGGTCCCAAATTTCCTGATAACAGGATGCGAGTGTGGGACTGAAATGACACACAATAGTAAAAACCAGCACGTGGGAATTGAAAGCAGATTCTGTTTACCTTGGTGAGAGTTTTGATAGTGACAGATGATACATTCTCAGGAGGTGAATATAGTCATTTTAACTCTAATTCTGATAATGTATGTACACAATCGGTCCTGACAGGAGCAGTTCAGCAAATATAGTCAGTCAAATGTGACATGTTGAAGAGGCCAATATTGTTGTGTCAACAAATTCTCCGGAATTGTGCAAATTATGAATTACCTTTGTGCAAATGAGGGCTCTCTTGTTCAGTCTGGACGTCGGATGGAGCGTCAGACTCACACACTTCACTGCTGAAGATTTCCGACTCCAGGCTGTTGGCTGGTGGAATGAAGCTGACTCTCTGATCAAGTAGAATAAAAAGGAGACACATGAACTGGGACCAAGGACAATCTGTGAAGGCCCCTCCCACGGTCTGCGCTTACTTACCGTGGAGTAATGCGTTCTGAGCTGCTGCAGGCTGAGGTAGTGCTGATAGAAGTCACTCTGAGTCACACCCTCCACCACCGCCACCGTCACACCTCTCACCTTTCCACCGTGGGTGAGACGACACCAACTAGCAAGGAGTGGGCAGAGAGGTGAGAGGAGAGACGTCTTAGCGTACAACAATCTGCTGTCAGAGGCGTCTGGCCCGCCATCTTTACCTACCTGGGGCGTCTGACTCCACCTGCTTTGCCCACAGCAGCAAAGTGCAGCAGCTCCATCAGCTCAGCCACCGTGATTGGTGTTTGGAGGCGGTCGTGACGCACAGAGATCCTCGGCGAGCGGGGGCAACCACGGCACTGCGACCTCGACCCCTCTCCATCTGTCTGTGTTTTCAACCTCTTGATGTCGTTCTGTGTTGCCAAGCTGTCGCCTTTTCTTTTCTTGGTGCTCTCCTTTGCGGTTAGTGATGGCTCCATGTTTACGCTGGTTGCAGTTTTCTGAAGATGGACAAAATTTTACCATCCACTGCTTTAGGAACAGGCCCTTTCTTTCCTAAGAGTCCCACTCTTGCAAAAATTCAATACTCTCTGTGAACAATCCTATTTACGTGATGTACTGTCAATCTTTGTGTTTGGGCAACAGTATTTTGCCAAATTGATGGTGTGGTCCAGCAATTCCAGCATTTGTGCTGACGAAGGACAGAAAGTGTTTACCCATTGGTTCAGCCCAATTGGAGGAAGTTAATGGGAACGTCATGCTGATTGCCATGGTCGCTGACAAAAAGAGGTTGGCGGGGCAAATTTGGTCTGATTCAGCAGAACTTACAAAGGGCACAGCTCCGTCAAGACGACGGGCAGCATCATAAAGGGCTGGAGGCAACTGTGTTTCCGCATAGTTCATTTTCTGCTACGGAAAATGAGTTGGCAGGGAATAAAACGATTTTCTGTAAATCTGTTTAACAGGAAGATAGATCAGGAAGTTTTGTTGTAGTGCTCTTTGGCGAAGATTACGTCACAGACCATCTAAATCGCATGTACAAAAATCTGGCTGCAACTTCAACGGGTAATGATAAACTAAAGTAGGGTTAGAGATCTTGATTGTTACTTTAATAGTAATGAAACGCTGTCGCATTCATCTCGTTGGCAAAATTAAGGTTTCTGGCGACGATGGCATGATTGCTTCGGATAGATGAATAATATTCCATACAATCACAAAAGTTACAGCTCAGCGATCAACAATGTAAACATGCCTCGTCAAACATCATAACTGAGAAAGGTGAGGCAAAAGAAAATGTTGTCAATAAATACCTCATTCACTGATCATTAAGGGATCAAACACGCGTTTATTCGGGATGTTTCAATGTGTTTTGAGGAACACATGGTTTCGGCATTGCATGTCCGCACTGTTGTTGTTGACTGCTGAATCTGCAATCATTTCCGGATTGTGATCTAAAATTAAAAGCATGTCCTTACAAAAAAAAAAAAAAAAACAACGAAGAGAACATCTTGTGATTTTTGGCCTTATCGAAATCTGGTAATTATAAAACAACACTGCACAGGCGATGTATTCTAGCTGTAGGTTGATCCTGTAATATCTACTTATCTATCAATTGTGCTTTATTCTGAAGTTCAGCAACAGAAACCGGAACTCATAATGCTTAGAGATCCAACGAAAGAAAACTTTGTGTTCGACTAGAGCTTTCGATTGATCAGACTTGCAGCCACTAATAATCGAGTTCAGAATCATGGCCTCGGCGAATTCAAAAATGCAGCGCCACATGCCTTTGTAAGTAAGGCCCAATAGTAAAGCAGCGTCCTACCTATGTAGCTCTTAAATGGTGCTGCAAATTAAAACATGTCAACAAAAAAACTCGCCAAGTAAGTAACACGAAGATGAGGCACACTCTTCCCGGTCGCAAACACAGGAAGGCGCGTTTAAGTGACTCATTGAGTTCGTTCCCAGTTTAAATTGTGGTTCACGTTCGTGAGGTTTAATGTTGTGTCTATGTTGTGTCAAATACAAGGGTTTTTTTCCTCCCAGATGAAGGTGGAAACTGTAATATTTCAGTGCGAGTCAATGACGTTTTGTGATTTCATCCATGCACTCATACAAAGATCTGACCCACACTCCACAGAGAACTGGGACTACTGAGGCAGCGCAGTCAGTCATCGGGGTCAAAGAAATCAGTCATAGCAAGTAGGTGGGAACGTTTATCCTTTACAATTTTTACTGGAGCTGACTTGAGGGGTTGACAGAAAGTTATATGTTTTCAGATCAAATCTTTTCTTACCTGATTGTGATCGATTTTGAGTCCACATGCTGGAAGGAGAAAAACAACCACAGCCAGGAAATCAGTAAGTCTCATGCAAGTAATTCACTGTTATTTTTGGACTCACCTGATTTAGTGACACTCTCCCTTCTTCTATTTTCAGTTGAATTTCCAGCTGTCCTTCTGAACGCGTCGACAGGGGAGATTGAATCAGAATTCCACACATATGTACAACCTCAGGAGCACCCAATGCTGTCAGCATTCTGCACTGAGCTGACTGGGATTACACAGGTCTGACTAATAAACAAGTGCTGAGTGTTTTTATTGTCACTGTTTATTCTTAACAGTAACTGCATATGTTTTGTTTTGTTTTTTTCCGTAAAGGCACAAGTCGAGGCAGGAATCCCGCTCCAGATTTGCCTCTCCAGGTTCAGTCGGTGGTTACAAAGTCTGCAACTCCAGCATAGCATTGTGTTTTCCAAAGAACTGGTTGCTGCTGCCTCATCCGACGCTCAGAAAAAATGTACTTTCCTCACATGGTCAGGTAACAGTGCAATGTTTTAGTCTTCTCCACCCAAATGTTAGACTAATGTTTTAAGCATGCAAATGATGTTAGATAGGTTGACCTAATTTCCCAGCAGCAGTAGTAGATCCTTGCTGGCAGGTCTTAATGTTGCTGCTGTCCATGTGGTGTGTTTCAGACTGGGATCTGGGAGTTTGTCTGCAGTACGAGTGTAGACGTAAGCAGCTCCATAAGCCTGATGTGCTGAACAGTTGGATAGACCTGAGAAGCACTTATAGGGTATGTGTGTTAGCTTGCCTCTCTCTCTCTTTCTCTTTTGGTCTCTTTCCTTTTCAGACATCTGACTGCCCAATCCTGTCTTTTCTTTTGCAGCTCTTTTACAACAGGAAACCCAAAGGTCTGAACGGTGCTTTGCAGGATCTTGGAATCCAATTTTCTGGGAGAGAACACTCGGGTTAAAAAAGATTTTCATGCTCGTCTGGTCCAATTTCACACACAACCTAGGCTGTGATCTTTTTAATCAATGTATTCATTCTTTGTCCCCCAGGTTTAGATGATGCCAAAAATACAGCTCGACTGGCAGCGAGGATGATGAGGGATGGATGTGTGATGAAGATCACAAGGACTCTGAGCAAGGTGAGTGGATGCTGATGACTCAGTTTTTTGACCAAAAGAGAGCGTACAACAAAGACAGTTCTAAATTCACTGTCCTCCTTCTGATGAGCTATTTCTGACTTTATTTTGTCGTCACAGACCCCAGCATGTGCTAGAAATGCAGCTTGTCAAGCAAACGAGAGGAGAGGAAAATCAAACACAGATGAAGAGGAGAGGACACACGGCAAGATCAACCCAGCATCCAAGATTCCACTCAAATCTTCCCGAGTATCATCGTGCTCGGAGAACATTTCTGAAACTAAGGAGAATTCAAATCCCGTCCAGAACCCCATTCAGAACTGTCAAAGCTTGATTTCCCCAAAGACGCTGCTGAACGGTGCGGCCAAGCCACAGTGGGGATGCAGCAGCACTAGGTCAGTTACTAATTTCTCTTCCCCAGCTGTCAGAAGTTGTCTGTCATCGCGCAACACCAGTAACAGTCTCGTTCTGTGCTCGACCACTGTGGACTGTATCTCCCATCTTCCGCAGCGAGGCCAGCAATCGAAAGCAGCAACAACAACAACAACAACAATAGGGGTTACACAGTGGGAGAAAGGTGAAGACATTGATGTGGAGACAGACGAGAGATGTGGTTCATTTGACGACGTGGTGTTGGATTATGATTACGATATCGCTGGTGGACTGGAGAGTGGAGGGAGTGACAGCGGCTGTTACAAGTGTAAAGATAACTTGTCTTTGCCCAGAGATGGAGCCACGCTGATCTCCAGAGCTCACATTACGGAGCATGACTCATCAAATCTCATTAACAAGAAAAGATCCTGTGCCAAGGCCGCAGATGTAGATGGATATTTCATAGCACCCAACAGATTGAGCGATGTTCAGCGCTCAGTTGGACTCTGTAATGCCTATTCAAAGCTACAATGTGATTCGAGTGTGTCCCGTGAGAGCTCGAAAACATTTAACACACCCACCCCATGTAAACCCTCCAAGCCCTTTGTCCCTAAAAAGACCTCCACCCCTCACAACTCATCTGTTAGGCCAATCTCAGTCTCTATGATACAAAACCCCTCTTCTTTTTGCCCTAAAAAGCAAGACAAGATTGTGAAATCCTCTTTTACAGTTTGCCCTGATCCCTCCCATCCCACCCCAGGCGGTCCCCTGCGT